>CATKHM010001057.1:0-11582 GCA_949751825.1 Blepharisma undulans | reverse complement strand
AAAAAAATTGCTTTCTAAGGGGAAAATACTCTATTTTATTTAATACATCGGAAATATTAATATTAAAATCTTCGTTGAATTTGTTTTGGAAATAAGAAATTTCCTAAAGTTCTTAAATAATGAGGTTTAGTCTACTATATGCGTTTGGATTATCAAACTAACTAAAATAAATATTTGTCAAATTCATATGGTTTTCCACTCTTATTGTAGATTCTACAAAGTATCGATAACAGAACAGAGTCTTTCATTTGTAATTGGATTGACTCAATATCTTATGTCAGCCTAAAATCCAAGATTTTTATTGCCTATCGATGAACTCTCTTATTTTCAGATGATTATTGTATTTGAATACCCCAATAATTAAAAGTATTTTCAATTATTTTGCAATATATATGCCACTGAAGGCATAAATAAATACTTTTGTGGCTGGGTAATTCAAGAATTGACTTGGATTTAGGTGATTTTTAATGAATTCAGCTCAAATATTCTTCAATTCAATTGTTTCTAATTGCTAAATTAAGTCAAAATATTCATAACTTTCTCTTGGTCTGATTTATACGATAATTCTTTGGTTTTGTCTTAATTGTTTATAAATTCCGTTAATTTTTAATGGCGAAATTTTTATTTTTAAGCATAGTAGTTAATTTAAAATTTTTGGACAAAAAATAACAGCATTATTATAAAATATGTTTGTTTGATTCAGTTATTAGTTTTCAAGAAAAATTAAATTTTTAAATTAATTCGATGAGATTTGCAGTAGTAATAAGCTCAGGATCTCTTAAAAGATTAAGAATTTTACTGATTCAGAAAATTATAATACACTTAAGAGTAATATGTTTTTATTTTTCAGTATATGCAAAATTATTAAATATAAGAAGTGTTATAAAAATCTTTATTCTTTGAATCTTTATAATTTTTAAAGAAAAATAATTGCAGATTGTCATCATCTTTTTTCTTTTCTAGTCATTTAATATATATATCATTAATGAATTTAGTTGTTTTTGCTATTTTTATCAAGAAATTTTTATCTTTGGGAATTTGAGAATAAATTCTCAATAGTATCAATAGCTATTTTTCGACTTCTAATTTATTACCCAATATTGAAGATTTTTATTCATATAAACTAATTTTTTTCATTCGTCCATCAGTTTCCCATAAATATCTTATAGAGCATCAATAAAGTTGAATCACCAACTAATCTATTGAATTATAATTTCATTTTTAGTCTCTATTTGCAAATATATAATTGCTTTCTTTTATAATTTGAGATGTTTTCTTTTGTGTTGTTAATGCGCCTATAATACATAAAACTCTGAAAGCTGCATTCAAATAAAGAGAGATGCTGATGACCTTATCAATTTGAATATTGTCTTCAAACTTTATTTATCTTCTTAATTTTTCTTTCAAATAAATTGATTATGATTTAAGTTGAATTTTACTTTCTTCATTATCTTAATTGTGAATTTTCTCATTCTTGATAATAAATTTTTAACTGTGGCATCTTTAACAATTATTATTTTCATCGTAAAGCCGTCTGCCCTGGTTTACTATATATTTATTCGTAGACGCATATTTTTCTCCAAAGATACTTGGTTATGCTATTTAAGCTTAGAATTGAAAGCCTATGTGTAAAATTGATGAAACTTCCAAAAAATTTAGGTGATTTTCTCAATAATTCTTAGATCAAAAAAATTCTTTATAAAATTTGCTCGTTGCTTTATAGTATATATTGGTATTGATAAGTGCTTTATTTTTCAATGTTTGACGTAAACTAATTTTTTGAAGTATTAGAAGAGTCGCCAAAATTAAAAAGAGTCATAATTGTCTTTATTCTTGAATGTTTACATCTTGATTATAAAATTCATCAGATTTTCATTGCTATTGTGAATAGCAATTTTTTGTTTTCAAAATTGATTTTTTTAATGTCGCCCTTTCTGGGCATTTTGCAAAGCATGATACCAATTAAATTAAATATTGCAAATTTTATGTTTTTGTCCATAAATTTTTTGACACTCCTGGAGATTTGTATATGATTATTATTGATCTATGTGTTTTTGGTCCTTCTTGCTATGTATTCTCCGACTATTGGTGAAAAGATAGCTGATTTAACAATAATGGAAACTTTTCTAGGTTCTAAGTGATGAATTTCACTATAATATTCTCTTATGAATTTATCAAATGCTTTATCTCTAATGGCAATTAGCTGAACTGGATATTTTTTTGATAATATGTTCTTCTTTGAATTGTCTTAGCTGATGATTTAGTTTTAAATGTTTATAAATTCCGTTAATTTTTGTAAAGAAATCGTTAAAATGGATATCAATACATAAATTCAATAAACTGAACATTCAATATTCAAGAAAAATTATTTTTAACGAAATATATTTTTAGCAGGCATATCTGCTGCTGGTTTATCTTTTGACCTTATCTCAATCATTTGAATATTTATGAACTTCATTAAAATCTCTTTTTATATTTAAATCATGCTCAATATAGAATTTATTAATTGCTCTTGAATTTACTGCAAAGAGTAAGATATTCTCGAGAGGCTTTATAGTATTTACAAATTTAAGAAAAGTATAAAATTATATTTTTTAAATTATTTCTCATTAATTAATAAATGCAATGATTTCTACTTGGTTTTTAATTAATTATTTTACATTTAGAACATTTCTTTGAATTTTCTGAAGATATTAATAATGATTTAGCATTTTTACATGAATAATTAAACAAATTAATTGGTTCATAACTTTCAAACTGATCAGCAAGTTTTCATCATTTTCTAATATATCTTAAAGATTTCAAATAATTTTTTCGCAATATCATGAATTTTGAATATAAAATCTTTAATTATTAGATATTTTGTTTAAGTTCAAATATTAGAGCATTCCATTAACCAGCTATCATTCTTAATGGTATAACCCTTTCTATAAACTTTTATTAAATGCTCTTATGCACTTATAACGCAGCCCTCTTGTGTAAGCATGTTTATTGAAATTAAATTAATATTATTACATTCTGAATGTCAGTTGCTATAATGTAACTGTATTTCAAATAATAGAACAATATTCTCTTTTGATTCTTCGTTTCTTTGTAAATTCAGCAAGTTAACCTTTTCATATTTCTCATATCTTTCCTGTACAGAAGAAGCTATATTTATTGGAAATCCTTTTTATATTTAATTTTTCAGAAGAACTATAAACACAATAATGTCTTGACCTTAACAAAGTTCAGAATTTTCAAAGAGAAAATAGTTCAGAATATCATAAGCTATATCCTTGCATGTTCATTTGGTGTATATCTATATTCTCAAACTAGATAATTTCATTTGATTTTAAGCTATTCATTTTAGAGTTTGAGAATTTCTCCAAAATCTCATAATTTTTTTTTCCATACCGGCACATAAAATTTTTCTCCTTCAATAAGTATTTAAACCTTTGGGTTGAGACCTGGATTATGATATTGATAATTAAGTGAAAAAATTATTTTTCAGTAAGCTATGAACGTGCTATTATATCTAAGCTTTCTTGTTGGTTTTTTGTTTTGATATCTATTCCTGAGCTTTAATTATCTTTCAAAATTCTCTTTTCGTGCGTCTATAAGCTCAAAATCAAAAATATAATGCAAGTCAATGGCTTTTCATTTTCTTTATTATATATTGGAGTGAAAACCGAAGTTTCCTTCTCAATATAGCACAGATTTTTCGCTGAAAAAATCAAGCAGAACCAACTGAAATTAATAAGATATCATGAATATCTCTATTTTTGAGTGTTTGCATTACTCTTTTAAATAAATAAATCATTATATAGAGTACCACTACTGCTCATGAAAATATTGCTCTCAATCTTTATTTTTCAAATTAACTCATTTTATGGCATGTTATAAGCCTAATAAATCTAATTTGAATAGAAATGGTATGTATAATTCCATCATGCTTTCCTTATCTTTTGGAAAAATGCTGATTATCAGTATAAGTAATCTATATTATTGCTCTTCTAGTTATTTTTTGCACTCAATAATATATAAAACGAAAATTGATTAGCAGTATATAATGCGTGATTAAACAGCACAAAATGTAATTCAATTGATTAACTTTATATGAAATTGTTGAAAGCTTTATCTTGAATTAGAAGCTACTGAATCAAATTTCTCTTTGATAATGCACTTATCTTCTTATTTGCCTGAAATAATAATTGAGTTTTAAATGTTTATAAATTCCGTTAATTTTTGGTAAAGAAATCGTTAAAAATGGAAATTTAATAATAAAAAGATTTATATAATTTTATTCAAAGAATAAATAAGTCTGCTTACTAAAATCTTAATTAATATAATTTATTGAAACTTCCAAAGAGAAATCTCTTATAAGTTATTATCATCCGTGGCCAATAAATAATAATTGCAAGAATGATAGCTATATTAAAATCATTCTCTCTATCAATATCATTTGCTTGCCATAAAATAATAAAAAATATTAACATATCAGAATTCCATCAAAATAAACTTGAATTTTTTTCAGAACATTTTAATCTATAGCTTCTAAATCGGATATTTTTAATATCATTTCTCAATAATCTTCATAGCCTGATAATATTATTTCAACAAAAAAAATTCTTTTGAAGCTTCTTATGATAATGCTTTTAAAAATATGAAGCTATATAAAATAGGTTTTTTTCTTCTCAAGCATCAGAATATTTATCTATTGATGGGATTGAATCACTTTTCATCCCTTTGCATGTTAGACGTAGCATAATATAAAAAGCATCTTTGTTTTAATTCAATAGTTTCCAAGTCATAGGCATGACTAAGTCAAAAAACAGAATTTTCATTGTTTATTATTTGGATTTGCTCATTTTCATCTCGTGAATATCTTCTCGCTGCACAATTAGAAGTGTTTTTCATCTGATTCAACTTTTCTTCAATCTAAGGGCAAAAGTAAAATATTTTGTATTCAATAAATTCAATGAAGATATTCCTTTATGGCTCTTTTTACTGAAGATAATTCAAATTTCCAAAATATTTGCTTAGCTCAGTCGCTTCAATGACTGTTAAATTTTATTTTAAATGTTTATAAGTTCCGTTAATTTTTAATAGTAGCATATCAGGACCGTTGGAGTATAGCCCAATTAGTTCGAAGAATTGATGAACTAAGAATATTAAAATAAGAAATTGCTTAAGTAAATTTATCAATTTTTCTCATTTATTTATTGATATAAGCAAAAAATAAATAATTTTCTTGCAGAGCATATAAATTCAATTAAATCTAATTGCAGTTTTAATTATTTTTTAAATTAAGACAATTTCTGTTGAAACATGAATTTTGTTTAATATCAAACTTGTGAAAGCTTTTCTCAGCTGCGATACAGATCCCTTCTTCATTATATGAACAATATGTTTGATTCTGATTGATAAAAATTTCGAGTTTGCTACTTGCTTCCAAGCATACTCATCTTCAATCTCACTTTCATATATGAAGCCTCCATTTCTATTAAATACAATAAATACATGGTGAATAAGCAATGCTTTAAGCAAGATTGCGATCTTGATGTCGAGTATGTATGTAAATGCACTTTTAAAGAAATTTACTGCTGCGAAAAGCATTCCAGTAAGCATTTAAAGTTGAAAAATAGAGCTCATGTATTGAAGTCTATTTGAGAAGACCCTATTGTAAAGAAGGAAAAGAAAAAAGTTCTCAAATTTCTTGCCGGAGTTGCTTCCTCCTATCATAGCCAAAGGGAAAAGATATTGACTTCCTTTAGCCGTCACGCTTTGAAATCTGAAAAGAGGCTGAAAAAATTCATGAAAGAGATCGATACTTGCTTGGCTGAGTTAAACGATATTAAAATTAGCATTGAAAAAGCTAACATTATCGAAAAATCAGAAAAAGACCCAATTTTAAGATCATTGAAATTGGACCCTGAAGAAGCTATTGAAAAATTAAGCATGGCATTTCCAATCAATCCAGATTGATACAATAGAGCAAAGGGGTTTTATGGAGAGGAAGAAATAAATCGATCAGAGAGTATAATAAATGAAGGAGGAGAGGATTCAAAAGTATTTGAAGAAGAAAAAGGGAAAACAGAACGAAATATAAGTTTTCCTCAAAGTAAACCAGAAATTCAGAATGCTGAAAGCACAGAAAGCCCTAAAAATGATATTCTGCAAATTCTTGAAGAGAAGAGATCTCAGATTTTTACGAAGCCGAATGACGCAGAGATAGAGCAGGAATTTAGAACGACTCTCTTGAATTATGAGAGCAGTGATCTATCACTCACGCATGCTTATCAAGAATACGTCCACACTTATCATCAAAAAGCAGCAATCTATAATCTTTGCTGAGAAGATGAAAGAAGTAATTTATACATTTACGACACTGAAAGTGAAAGCAAATCAGTCAAAATCTTGCAAACTCCAGGAATCTTAAACCATGCCACTTGTATAACCCAACTTCCAAATGGCAAATTATTCTGTTATGGTAGCTTTCCAGCTTCAGGGATTACAATGTTAGTTGATCCGGGTGGTGAAGTCGAAGTTCTGCCATCTGGAACTCCTTGTGAATATTCATCAGCCATATATTTCGACCAAAATATTTATTGCTTTGGAGGCAATAATGGCAGTTATTTATCTCTATCTCGTAGATTTGATCTCGTTCAAAATCTATGAAGAGAATTAACTCCACTGCAACAAGTTGATTGTTATTGCAATAGTATAATTTTTAATGGGGATATTTTGATTTCTGGAAGGAGTAATAGAAAGCTTTTATTATATTCTATTGGTATTGACTCTTTCTCTGTAATTCCTTATGAATTCGCATGAAATAAGAATAAAATTCTGATAAATGCAGAGAGACTGTATTTGATTGAATGCATGGGAGGATCCATATATGAAAGCGAAATCGGAAGTGACACTGATTGGAGACGAATTGCAGAATCAACAATCAATTATGATCCTTACCAAGTGTATTGTGCATTCAATAAAGGAGGAGTTTACATTGGATTGGATGGCGTTCTATATTACAAGTTTAGCATAAAAGATAAAAGACTGTTAAGAGAGAATTCCGAAAGATCGGGTTATTAAGCTTTTTTATTTAATTATATTAGCAATTATTTTATATTTTTCTAATATCCAATGTAAGTGCAATAAGCAATTTTGGATAATCTCACCATAAACTCTTTTTGAAATAAGCAAAAATGTCTGCCAGAGATAATCACCCAGAGCAAAATCTCAACAACACTTGCTTATTATTCAGAAATAGTAATTTAATTAATGATTCAATTCAAAGCCAAATACAAAGAGATTCTTATGGTAAAAGCAATTCTCTTTACATTATTATAAGGCTAAGCAGCAATCGTTCTGGTTTATTCATATATGACACTGAAAATGAATCAGAAGAATTAAAAGTATTAGAACCTAACGAAATGGATTTAGGCACATGCATAGCCCAGCTTCCTGATAATAAATTATTCTGTTATGGCAATAATTATCCTCAAAGAGTTGCTTTTATTATTGAAGAAAATTATTCTCTTAGAAGATTGCCACCAGGAGAGCCTTGCTCCTACTCATCAGCTATATATTTCAATAGAAATATCTACTGCTTTGGAAGCTCCAATGATAAGTCTAATTTAAGATTTGATTTAGACAGAAATAGGTGGACTAAATTAGCTCCATTGCCCATGCCTGATTGTCATTGCCATAGTGTAATATTTAAAGGAAAAATTGTGATTTCTGGTTGAAAAAATATAAAACTTATATCATATTCAATTGATATTGACTCTTTTTCTATAGTTCCTTTTGTGTTTTCAGATAGTCAAACAAGAAAGGTTATAATAAATGCAGAAGAAAGGCTATATTTGATTGAATTTAACATTTATGGAGTTGTCTATGAAAGTGAAGTTGAAGATGAATATAATTGAAGAAAAATAGCAAATTCTAATATTAACATGAATGGTTTTCAAGAGTATGCTTTGTACAATAATCGAAAATTATATATTGGTATTGTGGGATTTTCAGGAAATGTTTATTTCAAGTTTGATTTGGATAAAAGAGTAATGGCTTAAATTCAAGAAAATAGTTAGGATTTTATAATTTATTGTTTTAATAAATGATTAAGAGTATTAAATTAATATAGATGCTTTTTTATTATAAAAATATGATATTAAAACACAAAGTCATTTTTAAAAAGTCATTATAATTTTATTGAAATTACAAATATTGTATATATTAAAAGGGATAGTGGAGAAAATTATCTTATTTTATTATAATATCTGATGACGCACAAAATAAAATTTGCAAATAACTCATCATGTGCTTATATTGTATAAAATGTCTTGCAAAGAAGATGATTCAAAGCAAAATTTTATCAAATCTCGCTTATTGCTTAAAAATAATGATTCAACCCAAATTCAAATGCAACAAAAATTTTGTCATCAAAGCAATTCTCTCTATCTTATAAAAAAGATTTATAGCACCTGATCAAATTTGATCATCTATAATGCTGAAAATGAATCAGAACAACTGCAAGTGCTAGAATCTCAACTGTTGGATGAAGGCACATGCATAACTAGACTTCCTGAAAATAAATTATTCTGCTATGGTAGTTGCAATATTAAAGGATTTGCCTGGATCATTGATGAAAATTATGAGATAAAAAATTTGCCAGAAGGAGAGCCTTGCTTTTTCTCATCAGCTATATATTTCAATAGAAATGTCTATTGCTTTGGAGGTAAGAATATACTAGGCTATTTAACTTTGTCTAATAGATTTGATTTGAAAAAAAATAAGTGAATTAAATTAGCTCCATTGCCTGAATGAGATAGCAATTGCTGTTCTGCAATATTTAATAGGAATATTTTGATTTCTGGATGGTATAATAGAAATATTTTATTATATTCAAATGATATTGACTCTTTCTCTATAATTCCTTATGATTTTCTATATAAAATAAGAAAAATACTGATAAACGCAGAAGAAAGGCTGTTTTTGATTGAATGTAGTAAGGATGGATTTATCTATGAAAGTGGAGTTGAAAGCGAATATACTTGAAATAAAATAGCAAATTCTGATATAAAGAATTATCATTTTCAAGTGTGTTATTCTTATAAGAATAGATGAATAAATATTGTATTTCCGAAGTTTTTCGAAAATGTCTACTACAAGTTTGATTTGGATAAAAGAGTGATGATCGAAATCATAAGAAAAAATACATAGTTTAATTATATATATAAAAATTACAGATTGGCAGTTGGCATAGTTAGCAAAAATATTTTAAGCTGATCAAGCTCTTAAACCATTTCATTAACTCCTGATTGAATACTATAATGATATAACTGTTTTTCATAATATTCAATACAAATGTAATAATCAATTTTATTGGAATCTCTCTATATGCTCTTCCCATAAATAATGGCTGGGATGTCTACCAGAGATGATTGCTCAGGGCAAAATTCTAACAACACTTGCTTATTACTTAGAACTAGTAAGCTTATTTATGATTCAATACAAAGCCAACTACAACAAGATCCTTATGCAAAAAACAATTCTCTTTACATTACCATAAGACAATGCAACAATCGTTCTGGGTTATTCATATATGACACTGAAAGTGAATCAGAAGAGCTAGAAGTGTTAGAAACTACAGAATTAGATATAGGAACATGCATTGCTCAGCTTCCTGATAATAAATTATTCTGTTATGGCAATAATTATCCCCAAAGAATTGCTTTGATTATCGGAGAAAATTATACTTTTCAAAGATTGCCACCAGGAGAGCCTTGCTCCTTCTCATCAGCTATATACTTCAATAAAAATATTTATTGCTTTGGAGGTTCCAATGCTAAATCTAATTTAAGATTTGATTTGGACAGAAATACGTGATTTAAATTAGTTCCATTGCCTGTATCAGACTGTAATTGCCATAGCATTTTATTCAAAGGGAAAATTGTGATTTCTGGTTGCAAAAATATAAAACTTTTATTATATTCAATTGATATTGACTCTTTTTCTATAATTCCTTATGCTTTTTCAGAAAGTGAAAGAAGAAAGATTATAATAAATTCAGAAGAAAGACTATATTTGATTGTATTTAGCATTTCTGGAGATGTCTATGAAAGTGATGTTGAAGACGAATATAATTGAACCAAAATAGCACAGGTCGGCATTAACATGAATGGTTTTCAAGAGTATGCGTCTTACAATAATCGAAAAATATATATTGGGGTTGTGAGTTTTTTTGACAGAAATATTTATTACAAGTTTGATTTGGATAAAAGAGTGATGATTTAAATTCAAAAAGAATCAACAGGATTTAATAATTATAGCTTTAATTAGTGATTTAAGAGCTTATTAAATTAACAGTGATGCTTTCTTACTATGTAGCATGATATTGAAAGACAAGGTCGTCTAAGTAAATAAGGATTCTGTATATTAGAGGAATTTATGTAGCATAAGCTCTCTAAATGGGTAGGCTATACAAATACGTGTTTACCATGGATAGCGCCATGAATGCATCTGTTTAATTCCGGCTCCATATACTTATTTTTTTAACATACTTTTTCTAGAAATATAATAAAGTTTCATAAACAAAGCTGGAATCATTTCCTAATAAGTTAATATTTTATATTAATCATCTCCCAAAGCAAACTATAACATAAATTCGCTTATCTACTATTATAATAGAATTATGATTCAAAAAATTGAAATAAAATTTATGGATTAATTTCAATTAACACACTGGTAAAAATTTAGAATAATATCTTATTTTCTTGTAGTGTCTGAGACCATATAAAGATCCTTGAGCATTCCTCTACAAAAAATCTGACAGCAATAGAATGGAGATTATATGCTATGGTATGTTAGGTGATATTATCACATAAATATTAAGTCAGATAATATTTTAGCTTCTTTATATAAGACTCTTTTCCATTCACATTTATTTTCAATCAAAATTATAATAGTCTTCTTAAAAAGTAAAACGCAGCGTATCAGCTAATGGATACAGTAATGAATGTTGATCATTATTAAATTTATATTGAATAAAGTGTACAAATTTGAATTTTGGGTATAGACTTCAAATAATAAGCAATATTTGAACATCTTATATAATAAAAAACGATTTATCGCAAATGTATAATTAATAAGCTTATGAGTCATCAATTAGACATAGTAAAATTGCATTATTTGATAAATGATTAATCTATAATTTTAATCTATTGGATTTCAATCATCACTTTTTTATCCAAATCAAACTTGTAGTAGGTATTTGCATAGTTCTCAGCAAATCCAATATACAAATCCATTTTGGCTGCATTCAATCACATATAGTCTTTCTTCTATATTTACAATTATTTTTCTTATCCAGCTTACTTCAAAATGATAAGGAATTATAGAGAAAGAGTCAATATCAATTGAATATAATAAAATATTTCTATTGCTATAACCACAAATTAAAATATTCCCATTAAATATTACACATTGACACTCACATTTAGTGTCAGGCAATGGAGTCAATTTAATTCATCTATTCCTGCTCAAATCAAATCTACTGGATAGAGTTAAAATCCTACCAGCATGATAGCCTCCAAAGCAAT
>CATKHM010001056.1:0-11591 GCA_949751825.1 Blepharisma undulans | reverse complement strand
AATGGTTAATTAGAACTTCTTTATATGGACTTGTTTGGAATGTCAATAGAAATGCTAATTTAAGAATGCTTCAAATCAAGGCTATTGAAAAAACTGAAAATATTGAGCGAAAAGTTTATTTTCAGGCCTGGCTTGAATATAACAGAACAAAACTAATCAAAAAAATTAATGGGCTAAAAGGTAGTGCAATTGAGCAAAAAGCTGATAGAAAATTATTGAAAAACACAATAAAAGGATGGAGTGAAGTTACACAATGGTACAAATGCACAGCAGTTTTGTCACTAAAAAGAATTCTACCAAAAATCGTTCAGTCTTGAAAGAAATATACAAGGAAAATGAGAGCGATAAAATATATTTATTCAACCTATGATGAAAAGAGCAAAAAATCGCTAAAGGTTGAATCTTTCAGCAACTGGCATAAAAAATTCAAAATTCTCAACAAAAGAAGAGAAAATAAAATAATTTCTTGCAAAATGATAAGAAAAAAATGATTGAAAAAATACATCAGCCAATGGACGAAAAAATATTCAAATAAAGTCAAAAAACATCATATTTCTCATATTGGTGCAAAATTCTTTTTTGATAAAACATTGACTAATTATTGGCAAAATTGGCGAAAAATGTTTTTAAAAAGGATAACAATAGAAATAAAAAGCGAAAACTATGGTAGGAGAGAAGAGACATTGATTAGAAAAGCCATGAAAGGATGGAAGCTTGCACATCCAATTATAAGAATTCAAAATGAAAGACTAAGAAGAATCAGTGAAGAATATGCCATTAATTTAGCAAAAAAATCAATAAAAGCATGAAGAGATAAAATAGTTTATCGCAACACAAAAAGACAGCTATATAATCATTTACATGCAAGCATTGAAGTTATTAAGAAAAGACAAATTATCAAAGCAATGAAAATATATTCCGAGTGGAGAATCAAGCAAAATCAAAGAGACTCAATGCTCGTTACTCAAGTATATAAACTTAGAAGGGAAACCATAATGAAAAAATGGTATAATAGAGCATTATTATTCAGCTCTTGTAGGTATTTTGAAGAAGCTATGTTTAGATATCAAAAGCATTTTTTTATTAAAAAATTATCTCAAAACTTAGAAATGCAGCATTTGACATTAGCTTACCTTGATATCCATAGAGAACAAAATTTAATTAAATCAGTTTTTACCAATTGGCAAGGCTGGCTTCTAAAGAAAAAAAGCTTGAAATCAAGATACCTTAAGTTTAAGCTTACGTCTCACAAGTACAAACTGCTTAAACCATTTGCAAGATGGAAAAGAGCTTATTTCGGTATAGCCTGCGCATTCCAAAGCAGATTTTTGTATCTGAAAAATCAAGTTTTCCAATGGTGGGCAAATATTACTCAAAGAAAGCACGTAGAAATTGCAATGCAAGCTGAAATGATCGAAAAATGCCAGAATAGAGAAAAATCGAGAGTTTTTTATTCGTGACTTTGTGCAGCAATTAAAAGGCAACAAGCCATTTTTAATGCAAATTCATTGATGACTATTAGATTGCAAAAATGGTTTGATATGTGGAGAAAAGAATTCGCATGGAAAATCCATAAAAATGAAGCGATAAACTATATACAGAGTGCAAGTTCTTTATATAACCAAAGACGAGCACTTTTTATTTTGAAGAAAAATGCTGATTACTCACAAGAAAAGAAAAGCATGAACGGAAAAGCATTTTATATGTATAAAATGAGGGTTGCGGGCAAAATTGTTAATATTTGGCATCAAAATGCAAAAGAGTTTTCTTCAAATAATGTGGAGGTAAATAAGATACTGGTGAAGGTTAACAAAAGAATCATCACAAAAGCTTTCAAAAATTGGCTTGGCGCAGTTTCCTATAAATTCAGCAAAATGAAAGCCGTTAAATGAATGGAAGTTATATTGGGGAATAAATCATTGCGAATTTCTATGAAAAAATGGGATAAAGAGGCCAAGTCAGTTAAAGCCAGGAAAAATCTTGATAATTGCTTTGAGAAAATTTATGATAGCATCCTCAAAAAAAGATGCCTGAAAAGCTGAATTTTGAAGGCTTCAAATAAGAAGACACTAAAAGCCAAAGAAAAATCTTTGAAATCTTTATCAAACACAAATACCCTCTCAAGATTTTTGAAAAGCTGAACATCAGAAGTCAAATACAAAATCGAAAATGACACAAAAAGAGAAAAATTGAATAAAAATTTCGTAAGAAAACTCAAGTCAAAAGTTCTTAAGTCATGAAGGGATTTAGCAATTCAGGGCAAAGTGATTATTGATAAAATTAATAAACACAAGAAAATGTACTCTCTTAAATTATCCTCAAAAATATTGAAAGAAATGCATAATTATGCAGAGAAGAAAATTGAATTTAAGTATAAGTTGCAAAATGCTTCAAATTCTATTGATAAAAGCAGAAAATTATATGCAGTTAATAAGCTTTATGAAAATGCTAATAAAAAAATAAATGTCAAAGAAATGATAAGTACAGCAAACAAATTCAGAAGAATATTTTTAACCAAAAAATCATTAATTTCATTATCCCACAATGCAGAATTATCAAAATCAGTAAAACTAAAGACCAATGAATTTGTATCATCTATGGAAAATTTGATCAATCATTCCAAGCTGCAAAATAGTTTCAGCATAATCAAAGGATTATTCTTCAATGAAAAAGAATTGCTTGGAACTGCAGAAAGAGAATTGAAAACTTGTTCACTTAAAAGGGTTATTCAAGGATGGCTTAGAGAAGCAAGAACAAAAGCAAATTTGATATTGAAAAAGGAAATCTTGCTTAAAAAGCGTAACGAAAAGATGGAAAAAGAGACATTGGAGATATGGCAAAATATGATGAAATTAAGCTTTGCAGTGAAAAAATTTAGCTATAAAATAAAGAGAAAGAGCACTAAAAAAATCTTCAACAAGTGGAGAAACCAATTCAAATGTATTGAGTTTATCAAGCAAAAAAAGTATTTAACTAAATCAAAGGCATTCAAAAGTATCAAAAATTATGCAAAAACATCTCATGATACCATCAAAAAACTTGAATTTTCAGCAACAATCAAGAATACAAACTTCTCATACGTAGTTTTCAATGCATGGAAGTCATTTTACCTCAAAAACAAAAATGCTGAAGAGTTAAGGATGAAATTCGAATCCAAAACAGAAAATTTAGCTCAAAAAATTCTTAAATCATGGCATAAATGGGCTCAAAAACTCAGAAAAAATATCGAAAATGCAGCAGAGTTTATTAAAAAGAAAGAAAAAGAAATTTTGAAAAAATATTATCAAGTTATGAGAACTAATTATAAACAATTAGCCTTAAAAAGACATCTAGAAGGATTTTTAATGCGAAAAAGCATAAACTCGTGGTTAGAATTTGTAAGCATTGACAGAAAATATGAATCAATAGCAGAGGCAGCTCATGAGCAATTTTTGAAGCAGAAAACAATTTCTTTCTTCAAAAATTTGAAACTTTTGTTGACTTTGAAACAGAAAAAAGAAATAAATCATGAAAAGATATATTATATATTTTGCAAAAAGGCATTCAATCAATTCAAATTTGCTTTTTATGCATCAATAGCTAGTAAAAGTAGCAAAATGAAAGCAATTCAACATATTCACGCAATCAGAAAGCTGAAAGTTTTATATTCTTGGAAATTATGGCTTCAGCAGCGCTTTGAGGCTCACATAACAGTAGAAGAAAATATGGTCAGAGCATATGAGCATTATCATCGATCATTACTTTCAAGAGCATTTTATGGCTGGGATAATGAAATTTCAAGTTCTGGAGTGAAAAAGACCAGATCAATAATGCATTCGATTTTCTCGGCCTGGAAAATAGCTACAAGAGAAAGTTCTCTATTAAAGAGATATTTGAGAGAAAGCAATATAAGTGAAAGATATATGCGAACATCCCGAGATCATCCAGAAAGCGCTTTGGTTACTTTAAGGTCTGTAAGCTCTGTAGGGAGTATTTCTTCTCAGTAATTCAATTTTAAATTATTATTTTCTCAATCTTATAATAATAAATTTCCTTCAGTATCCACCATACTTTTTAGTTACTTAAAAAATAGACCTGAATCAAGAAAATTAATATTTAATTTTATTCTTTTAATAGCCCTTAACAGGCTTGAGAATAGAAAGAAAATGTTTATTCAAGAAATTGAGGGGTCTTATATACAATGCATATATCTCTCAATTATCTTTTGTGTAATCATCACCCTTTTTATTAAAATTTAAGGAATTGAATTTCAAAAATTTGGAGTGCTATAATTATTATGAAAGCATATCCAAATATCAATCAAAATGCGTCCAAAAATAATGCCATTTCTGATCGGGATAAATTTCTCTCAAAGTATAAGGAAAGAAAAATTTCCCAAGCGATACCTGTAGAAATTAAAAAGCTTATTCATGGTCAACCAAAGGAGGACTCATCTGTGGAATATAATCCTGGAGGCTATGAGCCTAGCTGATTGCCAGAAGACCAAAAAAACCCACAGAATAATGCTCAGCAATTGGAGCAAATGCACAATGCTCAGCAAATGGAGTATCTGCAAAATGCTCAACCAATGGAGTATCTGAATAATGCTCAACAAATGGAGTATCTAGATAATGCCCAACAATTAGAGCATCTGCATAATGCTCAAAAAATGAAGCATCTTAATGAAATAAAAGTCTACAGATATGAAATTGATAATGGCTGCCCAAAAATATTTCCTCTAATAGAATATAGTTCTTTGGTTTGCTCAGAGAATGATCCACAAATTCAAGCCGAAGTTAACAAATTGAACATTTCCGAAGATCTTCCATATGATTGTGTTGTAAATGTTGGATTAGTTAATGATATCACAGAAAACGAAGGAAAAGGGTGACCAATTATATTCTCCAATTCATTTTATGAAACATTAGAAGCTGAGTTTAAAAATTCATCCTTGGAAGAAAGCAAAGGGCTCCCATATAGCAATATGAGTTCTGTTGATGAGGCCAACTCTCATTCAAAATGAACTGGAGCAGTTGTTGCAATAGTGGGTCTTTACGATAAAGGCAAAACATTTGTGCTTAACAAACTAACTGAAATTAATCTTCCTTCAAGTAAAAAAGTTCATACAGAAGGTCTTTCATTCAAGCATGTAACAATGGATGGAGCCACAAATCTAATTTTACTCGACACTGCAGGCTCTTTTTCTCCTGTGCGGCTTGAACACGAGAATGCAATAAATTTGAAAGAACAATCTGAGAATTTTATATTGGACTCTGTTTTCGAACTTTCTGATTATTTTATTTGTGTTGTCAATGACTTCACTTCTCTTGATCAAAGATTTCTAGACAAAATCACTATTTCGCTTCAAAATACATCTACAAACAGATTTAAAGAAGTAATTGTTGTGCATAATTTTAAAGATGTTATCGAGCAAGAAGTGATTGATGAACTATGGAGATGGCAAGTCACACAAATTTATCCTGGACGTGGGAATGCTTCTAAAATCACAAGAGTTACAGCAGTATCTGATAATGGTGAGTTCATAGTAAAGGATGTTAAATGATTTAAAACTGAATTCACCAGGCATGTATACTTAGCAAACAGCAATTCTCCACTGGGACAAAATATCAATCCTTGAACTTTTGCATTACTAAAAGACTGGCTAAAAAGTATTTTTATTCCAGTTGATAAAACCAGTTCAGTTGCAAAATCAGTAATAAACAATATCCAAGAAAAACTAAGGAACTGGTCGAGCTTATGTCTCAACCTGACACCCCTATCCCTCAAAATGTAGCTCAACCCCTTCACAAGTGGTACCCTGCACGCAAAAAAATAAAGAGCTGTCTTCAAAAAGTGCAACTTTCAAATCGTCTCCAATCAGTGCTACTTCCATAAAAGTTTCAAACAGTGCCACTTCCAAGAAATTTTTGAAGGAGTGTCGCTTCCACATCGATCTTCAAAAAGAGTCACTTCAGAAATCATCTGGAAAGCATTTTCGTACCAATGATAGACTTAAAAAAATCATAAAGTCTACCTCTACCACTAAAGGTAAAGCGATTTACCAGCAATTAGAGTCAAGCCCTTTCATTATTGCGAGTCCAAACAATTTTAAGAAATTTTGGAAAATCTATGATCTAGAAATAAAATAATTTTAATAGTTTTTAATAGTTAAAAAATTATCTTCTGCCATATTTTTATATTAAGAATAACTTTGTACCATTATTTGATAAAGTTGAAGATGAGGGCAAATACAAGATTATCATTGAAGTTCCAGGGCTTTCGAAAGAAGATATAACAATTAGACGGAATCTTTCTACAACAATTGTTCAAGGGAATAAAAAGAATCAAGCCGATGGAGACAGCGTAAGAATTGTACAATCTCAAAGAAAGTTTGGAGAGTTTGTAGTTTCATTTAAAATTCCTGAGGAGTATGAGAAAAGATGGGATAATTATGAAGTTAAGGATGGAATTTTGACGATCACTTATAAGAGGGATGAAGATTAAAGTAATTTAGAATTTACTGTAATGTTTTTCGAATATTATTATGAAAAATATTGATCGCTAACTTTAAATTTATTTAATTGAAGAGATAAAAAGTTTATATATTATATAAGTTAAGTGGATAAGCATTCGAATAAAGCCAATATTTTGACAATAATTATACATTTTTTTGAAGAAATAAGGCAAGCTTGATTTATAGAAAAAGTTATAATGGGCTGTGCGATTCCCTTGGCAAAATATTAAAAAGAAAATTTACAATTTCTTCAATTTTATTTGTAGAAATTTATATTAAAAGTTTTAAAGAAAGTAATTTCTAATATGAGAGGACTGTTAAGACCTAAAGAAGACTTGGAGGATAATAAAGCATCATCCAAAAACTCCAAAGAAGAATCGAAACTAAAAATTTTTGAAGACTCAGCGGCTTCCAAAAAAGAAAAGTTTCCTCAAGATGCTTCAGACAGAGTACAGTTAGTTCCGCTTAAGCGTAATTAATATACAGCAGCTGAAGTCAACAGCATTAATCTCCCTCCTGAGTTTCCTCAGGGAATCCTTCAAAGACCAAGTTTAAATGCTTCTTCAAATCTTCCATATGATTGTGTTGTAAATGTTGGGCTTATCAGTGACATCACCGAACAAGACGGCAGAGGTTGGTCTATTATGTTTTCAAACTCCTTTATGAGACCTTGGAATCTGAATATAAAAACCCATCCCTCAGCTTGGAAGAAAGTAAAGGGCCAAGCAACAGCAATCGGAGATCTATTGAAGATTCCAACTCTTACCAAGCCTGGACAGGTGCAGTTGTTGCTATCGTTGGCCTTTATGATAAAGGTAAAACTTTTGTGCTGAACAACTTGACAGGCGTTGAGCTTCCTTCAAGCAAAAGAGTTCATACAGAAGGTCTATCATTTAAGCATGTCTCAATGGATGAAACCACAAATCTGATTTTGCTTGACACTGCAGGGTCGTATTCTCCTGTAAAAATCGAAAATGAGAACTCTATTGCATTAAAAGAGCAATCAGAAAACTTTATTTTAGATACCGTTTTTGAGCTTTCTGATTATTTTATATGTGTGGTCAATGATTATACCTCACTGGATCAAAGATTCCTCGATAAAATTACTATTTCTCTTCAAAATACCCCTAGGAACAGATTTAAAGAAATTATTGTTGTGCATAACTTAAAGGACGTAACTGAGGCGGCAGATATTGAGGAAATATGAAGATCTCAAGTTACACAAATTTACCCAGGGAGAGGAAATGCGACTCAGATTACAAGAATCACAGCAGACTCTGTTAGCACTGAGCACAAAACCAAAGATGTGAAGTGGTTTAAAACTGAGTTCACTAGACACATATTCCTGGTAAACAATAACTGTGATCTTGGGCAAGAAATCAACCCTTGGGCTTTTGCTTTGCTGAAAAACTGGCTGAAGAGTATTTTTATTCCAGTAGACAAAACCAGTTCAGTTGTGAAATCTGTCTTGAATAACATACAAGAAAAGCTCAAACACTATTATGACAGCACAGCTTCGGTTCAGCTTGAAAACACAAATGATAGTCTCAAAAAGATCATAAAGTCTACCTCTTCAGCCAAAGGAAAAGCTACTTACCAGCAGTTGGAGTCAAGTCCTTTTATTATTGCAAGTCCAAATAATTTTGTTCCTTTGATTGAAATTATTGAAGATAGAGATGAGTACAAGATTTTTATTGAAATCCCAGGAATTTCTGAAGACGATATAACAGTCAAAAGACAATTTTCAACAACAATTGTTCAGGGAGTCAAGAAAAGACAAGATGAAGGAGATAGCGTGAGGATTGTGCAGTCTCAGAGGAAGTTTGGAATGTTTGAAATTCCATTTAAAATTCCTGAAGAGTATGAAAAAAGGTGGAAACATTATGAAGTTAAAGATGGGATTTTGACGATTGCATATAAGAAGGATGAAAATGATTAGGTAATAAAGAAATTATATGAAATAGTCAAATTAAAAAATTATTAATTACGCTGCTTTGATTAAAGAATTTTATCAATATAAGTTAATTCTCTGCTTTTCAAATCAAACTTATACAAAAATAAGCCGCATAGATACCCCACAAAATATATCGAGTCATTATATAAAGAATTCCCGGATAATCCAAAAATTTGCATAGGAATTCTATTTTTGCCTATGCAATCTCATTGAAAGCAGTCTCTAAAGAAACTCACGTAAACACTATACCCAGATTGAATACAATACAATTTATTTTCTGCAACCAAAAGAGAAATATTTAAAGGAACTTCAGTTTCCAAAATGTTGGTTAAACTGTTGCTAAAAGGGTCAAAAACCATTAGTTTCCTTCCTCAGCAATGTGCAGTGACAATTTTCCCTTCAAAAGCAATGCAAGAGGTGATTTCACTGATAAATCCTTCTGTAGCGCTGACTGCTTTTCTTCATTTATTTTCTTTCAAATCATATGTTTCAATTGATTTTACTATATCAAAAGCATAAATTAACCCATCAAGATACACAACTGAGCAAAATATTTTAGGTTTGATATTTTTGATTTGAGATATGTTGAGATTTTGATCTATCAGAAACGTTAAGTTTTTTGAATTGTCAATACAGAAATACTTTTGATTTGGAATTGCGCATAAAGCTAATTTACTATCTCTGCAGAATTCTATATAGCGTATATCCATTGTATCAAGGCTTGTGCTTGCAATTCTTCCATCACAACCAACTATAAATTTCTCATTGGTTTGCAAGCATTGATTGCAATTTTCTTTTACTGACTTCAATAGTGGTAGTTTCTCTGAGGTTCTTTCTTTTTGCTTTCTTTTTGGAGCTACTTTGAGAGCTTTGTATTTTGAGATCATGATGTCCTTGGACTCTATGTGTTTTGGCTTGAAAATCACCTTGTTAGGCTTCATTTTTTTTCAGAAAAGATCTTTCTGATTTCTCCCCATATTTATGTTTATAAGTAAAATCAAAGCATTTGCTTTTTTATTTAATTAGGAAAAAGAAGAGCCCTATGAAATAAATTGATTTCAGATGTGATCATAAGGATCATATTAATAAACTTTGAAAATAAAGATTTTCTTTGAGTTGTGATGAAAAAGCCAGAGTATGATTTAAAGTGTTTTTACAAGAAAAAATATGAAGTGATAAATATTGAAGATGCTTTTTGATGCTTGCTATTTTATGCTGTAAACCGTAAGATAAATATGTTGTTGGATTTAAAATGATGAAACAGAAATACGCTTAGCCAATAAATTATCTCCAAAATACTAGCCAGCTCTGTGACATGAATTTTGGGATAAATTAAGGAAAGCTAGATATTTCGTTAAATGTAATTATAACTTAATTATTGATTTTTTGAATATTTCGTTCTACTTGAGAGGCATACTTCAGACGGACATTTATTCAAAAATATTTAAATTTTTATGAGAAATTCAGTTTAAATGATTCAAAATTATCAAAATTAACTATTGATTTTCAATTTGGATTGTAATTTATCATAATTTTAACTCTATGCTTTATCATGCTCTTTTCTATGTAAAATAGATTTATTTATTTCATAATATAATCTACGTTTTGAAATATAAAGAAGATAGTTCTAAAATTATAAAAAATGACTAAGCACAAGTAGTTATAATGATATGCAAATAGCACCACATGCAGCCGCTAATACATTTCTTTACTTTCCTCATTTTTACGAATTTTATAGAATAATTCATTATAACTAAAATGTCAAATATTCTCATCCCAAAATCCAAAATCAACGGTGGCCAAAATCAATACAATTTAAATAAAAGGTTTGAAGATAGTCCATATGAATTAGACGAAAGGTCTGAAAGCAAAAGTCCGCCTCGCAGATATTGGCCTCAGCAGAAATTCTTGCAAGATCCAGGAATTGAAGATGAAGAAATAAGATCACTAGGAGGTTCTCAAAGACCTCAAAAATTTTTAAGCGAAAGTCAAGAAAAATTCAAAGAAGAAGAGTGAAAAAATCCTAATTATAAGGCTGATTTTTCAGAAAGTCTTATGGTAAGAGTCCCTAATACCTTTTTCGCTGAAAGCAATAGTCCTTGTGCCCCATTCCAAGATTTATTAAGCCAAAAAGATTCTGAATATGACTGCATTGTGGATATAGGACTCATTAGCGATATTAGCGAAAAAGGAAAAAAAGGGTGAGAAGTCGAATACTCTGAAAGTTTTTACAACACCTTAGAAGAGGAATATAAAGTTCAGCAAAACATAGAAGAATCCTCAGGAAGCAGCTTAAGCTTCGTAAACAGCGTCAATAATTTCCAAGGTGCTTGAAACGGTGCTGTGGTTGCTATAGTCGGACTCTATGATAAAGGAAAAACTTTTATCCTCAATAAATTGACAGAAACAAAGCTTCCCTCCAGCAAAAAAGTCCACACAAAAGGCTTATCATTTAAACATGCAGTTATGGATGGCGGCACTAACTAATTTTATTGGATACTGCAGGCTCTTATTCACCTGTAAAAATCGAAAACGAAAACTCCATTACACTGAAGGAGCAAGCAGAGAATTTTATTTTGGATACAGTTTTCGAGCTTTCTGACTATTTTATATGTGTAGTCAATGATTTTACCTCGCTAGATCAGAGGTTTCTGGACAAAATTACCCGAAGTCTGCAAAATTCAATGAAAAATCGGTTCAAAGAAGTGATTGTTGTCCACAATTTTAAAGATGTCACTGATAAGGCTGAAATTGAAGAGTTGTGGAGATATCAGGTAACACAAATTTACCCAGGAAATGGCTGCAGTTCTCAGACGACTAGAGTAGCTGCACCATCAAAAACTGGTGAGTTAAAAGAAAAAGATGTGCTTTGGTTTAAAACTGAGTTCACTCGGCACGTTTGTTTGGCCAATGCGAATTGTGAGTTAGGAGGTGAAATAAATCCTTGGTCTTTTTCTTTATTGAAATATTGGCTTAAAACAATATTCGTCCCATTAAATAAATCCGGCTCAGTTATCAGATCTGTAGTTGACAATATTCAGTTAAAATTAAGGCACTATTATAATACCCAAACTTGTGTGAAATTAGAAGATACCACTGAGAAGCTGAAAAAAGTCATAAAATGCAGCATGTCAACACAGGACA
>CATKHM010001055.1:0-11591 GCA_949751825.1 Blepharisma undulans | reverse complement strand
GTTATACAGATTCTTGTAATACTCCCAATAATCCCAATTTTCAGCCACCAGCTGCTTCCATTCACTGTATTCAGGTAGGTTTGCTGCCATTAATTTTTAAAGAGACCATCAAAAAGAGATATATTAGTTATTATTCAAAATCTTATCTTTTATCGTTTCTGAATATATCATTAGAGCTCATCACATCATACTCAGCAGACTGATCAAAAGATTTTCCACTTTGCTTTGAAAAAGCTTTTTTTGAGTCAATCCAGACTCCATCATTTTCTATCTGGTGACGGGATCCACCAATCCACACTTCTGCTGGAGGAGGCGATGGTGGCTTATTTTTCATTTTGTTGGAGCTTGATGCTGTATTGTTATGAAAGCTATGTTTTCTTTGGTTATCTCGAGATTGGTAAGACTTGGGAGACTCAGAGACTTTCGTAGAAGGCTTTTTGACAGGGGCATATCTGGCATTGAGAACGCTTGGCTTTGAAGACGTGCTCCAGCCTTCTTTCATCACTGTTGTGGTGGCTTGCTCTCCTGATTTAGGAGAATAGTAATAAGCAGACTGAGGCATCTGAGACATCTTTGGAGGGGAGTGCTTAGCTTTAGAGTATCGCTTTATCTTTGGAACCGCAGGCTTTATATGTTGTTTGTTGGAATGGTAGATTTTCCCTTCTCGTGCTTTTTTGTATTCAGTTAAAAACTGAAAAATCATTTTGAATTCAAGAATTTTGGGGTTATTTGGGTTATTTTTTATTTTTGTGTTCATATAGTCAAGCAAGTGTTGAAGCTTTTCATCAATATCATTAATGTCGCCTTCTTGTTGTGATTTTATTATTTCCATCATTTCTTCTAGCTGGGCTTCAAGTTCATCATCTTTTTTGTTATTGTTTTCGCTAATATACATATTTGGCATTGTTATATTCTTTTTCATTGGAACATGGAATTCAGAAGAATTTTGTAAGTTCTGCGCTGCTTCATTTACTGTTTTATTAATCATATTTGTGCTTTCTTCTTGCACAGGAGATGCGGCAGTAATGCTTGAATCAGTTTCTTCAGGTAAATTTTTAATCTTCCTCAATAATGTTTTCTTTGGGATCCTGCCCAAAGTGATATGAGAGGCATCGGTTCATTCAATTTTATCTAGATTAATTTTTGAAATGTCAATTTGCAATAAATGGACTTGTGAAAACAGCTCAGATTGATTATTTTTCCCGGATAAAAGCTGCTCTTCTTCCTCAGCCGCTATATTAGTCATAAATCTTGTAACAGGCGATAAATCTCCAAAAATGCTTATTTCTCTATCAAGCAATTCTGTATGCTTTATGGCTGAATCTTTATTCGCAATAGAAAAAATTTCAAATTTTGGCTCTGGGAAATTCTCTTCCGAGATTTTCATGGGAATTTCATCAGTTTTCCAAATACTATCTATACCCTTCCCTATATCAACATTTTCATTTTTAGGCTTGGGCATTGTTGGAATAGGAGATTTACTTCTCTGTGGGTTCAGGCCAAAGGTGAACTGCTTATTTATCTTGCTTTTGCTGTCTTGATCTCTTTCTATAATTCCTTGAAACACACCTTGGACTTTGGTTCTTAACGCTTCAAATTCAGGCTTAACTTGAACTTTGTTGAATTCTGATGGCAAATCAGTTACGTGGTCTTTCAGCATGTGATGAAAAGTTTGGAAAAGCCTGCTTTTTATATCTTCTGTCTTGTTTTCTTCTACACGTCCAGATCCCCTTAATTTCATTAGATTCGCCCATTCTTCTTTTAATGCTGACATTTTAACTAATATAAGAATAATTTAGGAAAAATATTGTTTACAGAGAAAGATGAGCGTTCGGGAGTATTTTTGGAACGATACAATGGCCCGAGTTGCTGCATATGTGCCGACTAAAATCCTATGCAGATTGGCTGTGCGCATGTTCATAGGCACCCAAGGTGATTCTTAGCTAGTGCTACCTAAAAACCGAGACATGGCTTTCAAACTTCTTGATTCCGCAGCAGTTAATTCTCGTTCTCTTGACCAATTAAATCAAATACAGTTCTCAATTGCACAGCTAAAGAAAGTTGAAGCAATTGAATCAGGGAAGACTCAATTACTTGGCGAAGCCAACAACGAACTCAGCACTCTCTGCAAAGAAGATTATGTAGTTGCAAAGGTAAAGCATATTCTAGTTTGCTATGGGCAAAGAGCTAATGAAAATCAATAAAAAAGCAAGTCCATCAATTCAAAAACAAATGGAAACGCTATCACGTCAATATCTATCGCAATGTGCAGCCAAATATTACGCTCCATCTTTCTATTACTTAGGAATGGCATATGAGCAAGGAATAGGCGGGCCTGTTGATAAACATCAAGCAGAGGAATGAATAGCCAGAGCTGCAAGTGAAGATGATCCTAAAGCTCTTTTCAAGCTATCTCAATGGTGAGTTTCTAAATAGGTATTTAATTAAAGGAGACAAAGAATTGTATTTTAAGTATATGAAACTGGCAGCAGAGTTGGGATTATATGAAGCGCAGCACAACTTGGGAGTTTATTATAATGAACAAGGAGATATAAGAAAAGCTGTTGCATGGTTTTACCAAGCTGCAAAATACGGGTTTTATCCTTCGATTATTAATCTTGGTATGATTTTTCTGGCTGGAAGAGGTGAGTTTGCAGCTAATCCTTTAATTGCTTATATATGATTAAAAAATGCGCAAAAAGTAGAAAACTCTCCAATGATACAACAGCTTGTTGGGGAAGCAGAAAAAGCTTTGGGTGAGATAGGAATAAAATTTTAGCTAAAATAGCAGATTTAAAATCCAATACTTTACCTCTTAAATATATGTCAAATTATAGTTAATCTCTTTTAGCTTATATTTTCTATTGAATAATGATAATCATTATCAGGCACTGGCTGCACCCATCTAAAGCGATCTCTTTGTTCAGTTGTGCCAGGATCAGGATCTTGTCCCATCTTAAAGTGGTGCTTTCTCAGATTTTTCATCAAAACTGGGTCTGGCTTGGGAGGTTCTCCATTGGTAGGCTTGAAGTCTTTCATATTTGAAGACACAAAGTGAGGTGGATCAGATCCATAATTAAAATGATGCGTTCTCAAGTCTCCCAAAAGCGCTTTGTCAATTTGGCTTTTTTCTCCTTTTCCAGTTCCATAATCTCCTGAGGTTGTTTTATAGTGATTTCCTTCAGCTCCCAGCTTGAAATGGTGAGATCTCAGCTCTTTGGCGAGTTTTGGATCAAGAGACCCAGTTCCTTCTGTATTCGGCCTATATGAAGCTTGAGAAGTGGTCAAAGGATAGCGAGGCTCAGATCCCAGTGCAATGTGAGAAGACCAATCTGCTGAATGATCGCGGACTTTTCCAGTACTTGGAAGCTGAGCTCCTGAGTGAGTTAGGTTATAAGAAGTTCCATACTGAGGTTGATCCTCGCCAAGCTGAAAATGAGACTTCCTTAAGGATACTGAGGTATGCATTGGCTTTTCTAAATTTGCACTAGCTGGCTTGAAGGAAGCAAATGAATTAGTCGCATAGGATGGCTTGTCACCACCCAAGTTGAAATGCGAAGATCGTAAATCTTGCAGTTTCTCTACATTTAAATTTTGTTTCCCGTCAGATTTCTCGTTAAAATTCGCATGACTTGTCGAATGCATCAACACTTTGTCACTACCTAATGTAAAATGCTCTCTTCTTAGATCTTTAAGCAGCCCTGAATTCAACTCTGATTTTTCTCCATTCTTGGCTCCGAACTCTCTTTGCGTGGTGCTCATATAATTCACAGCCGCATTTCCTATCTGGAAATGAGACGTTCTTAAGTCTTCTTTTAATCTCAATAAATTACTATCACTTCCTCTCTGAAGAGGTTTTGCTCCATAATCAGCCTTAAAAACAGATTTCACGGTATCAGGGTCATCCCCAAATTTGAAATTATGCTTGCGCAAGTATTTTTCCCTGTCAGAGCCTTTAACTCCATTGAAATCTATAGGTGGTTTTTCAAAATAAGTGGCTGACGAAGTAGTTGCATATGTGGGAGTCTGCATACCAAGGGTAAAATGATGGCGTCTTAGGTCGGTTTTTACTTCAGCTTGATGGGCCATTTCCTGAGCTTGATGCGGCTTGTATTGAGCCATCGCTTCAGATAATGGAGCAGTGCTGGATTTTTCAGGGCCAATCTTGAAGTGGGACTTTCTGATATTTTTTATATGTTCTTGATCTGCAACACTCATGGATTCGGGCTTGAATTTGTAGCTGGTGCCTGCTGTTGTCTGGTATTCAAGGGTGCCGCCACCTAGTTTGAAATGAGTTTGACGAATTTGCTGGGCCACCTTCAGTCGGTGGTCTTTGGTCATGTAACCTCCTTGCATTTTGTATTTTTGAGGATATGAAAAGAAATTTTGAATAAATTTATCAATAAATTCTCATTCAAGAAATCGAAGCTATAAATTCAGCATTTTAAATATTAATTTCTCATTTCTAGCTTATAAATCAGCTTAAGTTAGTTTTTTGGTGCTCCAGTGAATGGATCAACTCCTCTGCGCTCTCTGTGAGCGAAATATTTTCTAAAGTTTTGATCTCTAACATAGTTGTTCAGCCTGATAAATTTATGCGCAGGAGGGGCTGCTTTTTGGCTGATTTTTCCTTTATCTCCTTCGTACTCATGGTCGTGGAAGAAGAAAGTCAACATTTTGCTTTGTGAGTAGGTTTCGACTGGAAATTCCCACATGCTATGTCCCCTGTATGTTGACTCTCCTGCATCCATTGCTGCATTTTCAGTCTGCATCCTGCCACTAATGATGAATGATCCTCCATATGTCACTAGCCACCAAGCAATAAGGAATTTGAACTTGCCATTTTGCCAATAAGGAAGAGTGTGCCAAAATACATAGTTGATAGGGGAGTCAATGAATCTAAAGAAGTTCTTCAAGTATCTGTTCTTTGTGCCTTTGTCTGGGTTGCTGTAGAACTTGTTATAGTTAGTAAAGTCGAAATTAATAGCTCTGCCGACCATCCACATTCGTTCAGTCGAGTTTGGCAAGCTTGTCTGGAATCCTGCAGCGCCGAAATCTCTATGGGTTAAAATGACAGGGTTTTCTGCTGGCTTATCGTATGCCATTTATTTTATAAGCCTTCCAGCTACTTTAGGTAAGCTTGGTGAATTTGAATTAATTTAATTGTAAATATCTCAGACGAAGATTAAGATTTACACGATAAAAAAAGAAAAAATCATGAAATACTTGTATAATTGGAAGTAAGATAATAAAATGAACATAAATAATAGAAAATTAGTCAATATTTAAAATTTCAATTAATATTAATTCTTAATGGGCGTCACAAGAACTTATCGATACTCTGGGAAAAATTTAACAAAAGAACTACAGCGACTGCAAAGCTATCTAGAATTAATGCAGGCTCAAGAGAAAGGAAACTGAAATGTAAACGTATCCGTGATGTATCACAAAAATCTAGATGCAAACCCATGCTCTTTGCTTTTAGTGAGTTTTCCATCGTCTCAAATAGTTGTATTATGCAGCCTCAAAGAAGAAGCTTCTTATAAAATACTGCAAGGAGACATGAATCTTTCTAATTTTATTGAAAATATCCAATGCTTCAAGGTCAGGCAACAATTTAATATCAATGGAAAAGAATATGAGCTGGGAGATTTCAAAATAAGATTTGGGCTTGCTTTTGTGGGAAGTGAAACCAGATATTTGGTTGTAGAAATTGAGTTCGCTGGAATTAAATATTTATCTTATGGGAGGCCCAGCATTTCTGAGTTTATTGGGTATTTGGATCCAAAAGCAAAATTAAATGAAATCGTAATAGAGTATCATCAGAAATTCGAAATGGATTCTGAAAATTTTACGCCCAAGCACTCGGCTGTAGACATGCTTTTGGCCTTGAATTGTTTGACTATTAGATAATTGGCAACAAACGATATATATTAAGTGTTAAATTTGCAAGTAGTTATGTGAACTTATAGTTTTAGAATTGAATAATTTAATATTACTTATCAGATAAATCTAGCATTTATTAGTGGGCTCTGTATTTATAGAATTTTTATTGAATTTCCAACCCAATCCTCATCTCAGAGTTTTTCCTTGATAAAAAGTAGTCGTTTTTATTAAAGCATCTGGAAATTGAGTTGTTAGATAATCTATCATTACTTTCAAATGCGATTTAACCCCAACAAGAGTTGTAAATCACTCTACTTCTTGTCTTTTTCCTCATGACTCGTCTATATAATCTCTTATAAACTTGCACTCTCCTCCAGGAGTCTTCATTTCAGTTGATCTCCCGCCATACCCATTTAAGCTTTCTTGCTCATAATTCGAGTTATAAAATGGCGGATTGCAAATCGATACATCAAAATGCTGAGAAATGTCCCTTATTATCTGTGTATTTTCCACCTTGATCAACATAATTTTGTTTCCTAATTCATTTTTCTCAATTATTTTTCTGGCGTTTCGTAGAGAAGTCTCGTCAATATCAGTAGCGATAAAATCCCAATTAAACTCTGATACTCCCAATAAAGGATAAACTAAACTGGCCCCAGTTCCTCTAAATGACTTTTACATATCCAAAACTACTGGTTCATCTTTTTGCAGTATTTCTTTAATCCAACATAAATAGTTCAATCTTTGTGGAATTGTCGGAATCAAATATCCATCAGGAATTTTCCAATATTTTATATTAAAATCTTCCAAAAGCAGGACTTTAGCCAGTGCTTTGCAGGCTTCGTCAGATGAGTAATCGAGACTCCTTCCTTTCACGCTGATTTTATATTACTACTTTGCAAACCATTGGTGTTTCTTGGAAAGCTTTAAATAATCAGGCCGACGGTTTAAGTATTTATTGAGGGGGTGCATTCTTTGATTGAAATTTGTTCTTTCCATATTGATTATAAAATGATTTTCAAGTACATAGATAAAGGTATTGATAATGCTTATGCAAGAGTCTTTGCAAGGCTGAGAAAGATAGGAAGAAGAATTGAAAGAACTCACAGGACAACTTACGAGTATTGGCTCACGTATTGTGCAAGAAGGAGCAAAGATAATTCTGTAAAAGTAACACTATATATCGTCGCATATTGCTTTTTTACTTTGGAAAGGTCAATTTTCGATTTTTATCTCTGGACAGGAATATTTCAATTCAAAAATCTTATATCGCCAGCTTATTTGGATTACCAGCTCGATAAGTATAATAAAGAGAAGCATGTGGACTTAACCAATGCTATTTTTGACCACCAATTAAACTTTTTGAAGGTCCAGCCTGAGCATTGGTTTGCTTATTACAAGTACTGGGAAGAAAGAAATAAATAATTATCACGTATTGAAAGTTAATAAAAGATTGTTAAGGTTCTATGGTGCTCTTTAAGAGTATTAAGCGAAAGCTCGCCCATTTGTCATAATAAGTGATCAACTTCAATTGGGATTCTGTCAAGTCTTGACGAAATAATATCACATACTTTTATTGTTGCAGCTCGGATTTCAATTTCCACTTCCGACCCTGCAGGAATTAGGATCTTCGAATCGATTTTATCTTGCAATTTTTGTGAGTATTTTAATACTCCATACGTGTTTAGCAATTGGGGAACTCTATAATCAGGGAACATCGTAATTTTCTCGATATCATTAAATGTGTATGCTTCAGATGCATACAAGTCTGCTGCTAATATTTGTGCTCTTTTATAAAAAAATGCCTGCCTGCCTCTGTAAACACAGGAGTCTCGAAATCCTGGAAAAGTCGCTGTAATAATTTCGACAAGCTAAATATTTTTTACTTTTTCTGCACTGTTGTGGCAGGCACTCAATATGTTATTGAAATCCCCACCATAACAATTTATAGTTTGTTCACCAATTTCTCTCAGAAGCCTGCATCTTTCGCCAATCAAAGGAAAGTTCGAATCATTGAAAATTTCTTGTTGGATAAATTCATCACTCATTGCAGCAATTGAGCTTGGAGAAAAAATATTTGGATCATTTTCCATCAAACTTTTTAAGTTTCCAGCTAAATTGTCATATTCAAATCCTGGTTTTGGCCAAAAACAGAAATTCAATGCATCCAGGGCGAAGATGTAGTTGATTTTGTTTGATCCTTTATAATGGCTTGGCCAATCATTTCAAGGGGTTGGCTTTGAGTTATTTGTTTGAATCCTTTCAATAAGAGTGTCTAAGGCATCATTGTCAATTGAGATATGGATTAGTTCTCTTGATATTGCATGGGCTGAATTTCTTACAATTGACATTTATTAAACTTAATTAAAAATATTTTCTCTTGACTTGTCTGGGCTTATATTTACAGTATTAGCAAGATAGGAATGTGATTTCAATTCTTCTTCAACTTCTGAGTTCGTCCTAGGGGTAATGTTTGCACTTCCTGGGCTGCTTACAAATTTAAACTTTTTCTTATTGATTTTTGATTTTATTCTAAACAGATTTTTAGCAGACTTGAAGTGGAAGGTTTTAGCTAAGCTTCCAATGCTTGAATTTTGCAAATCTGAACTCAAACTATTGATCTCATGGCTTCTGGTTGTTTTAGAGCTGCTTGGAGGCAACGGACATTTTAACCTATTTTTTCTTGAAATAGATTCAAATTTTCTATTATTTTTTACTTCAATTTTATCTTCTCCTGCCTCTCTCTTAGGGCTCTTTAGCGCATTTTTTAGTGAATATTTGCTAATGTCTTGCAGGACATCTATATATCCAGCTTTTCTCAACATCGATCTCATTTCAGGACATTTTTGGATTTCTTTATACAGTGCCTCTTTTTTCTTTCTTTCCATGCCAAAATCCAAGCTACCCATTTCTTTACATGTAGGACTCATAGAATTAAAAGACTTATGATAAGGTTCAGCTTCCTTAGTTTCCATTAATTCTTTATCACTATGTGATTCCCCAAGTTTTAGTTCTCCTGGTCCCAAAATTTTGATTGGGCTGCTTAAAATGCTTCCTTTATTTCTTATATGACCTCTTTGTACAGTATATTTTAAATCTTTTATTTTTTTTGAAATTTTTCCAGGTTTTTTGGTGATCGCTTCTCCATTTACCAGTTTCGTCAGCTTTTCTTCAGCATAGCTCGTGACTTTGATATCATTTAAGTCTGATGGCTGCTCAATTTTTACTTGTAGGCACAATTCAGGCTCAGCTATTTTTATTTCTCTGGAAAAAGCAATTCATATGTTTTTTTCAATATCCTCAATAAAATCGACGTCAAGAATCATTACTCGTTTGGTTTCAGTTTCCTCAATGAGTATCATTAATGTTAGAGCTGCATCACAGGCTTGATCATAAATTAGAGAACAATCAGAAGAAGTTATTTCGTTGTCGATAACTCGTGATAGTTTAGTAACATATCCTTTTGTTGTGTATTCCATTCTCAAATTGTAAATAACTTCGTAAATTTCTGCATTTGGCCTTGCTATTTGAATATAATTTAAATTAGGAATTCAAGGTGATGATAAAGTTTCTTTAAGGTCCTCTTCAAAAATCCTTTTTCTATCTTTCTGATATAAAAAATAGCATATCAATGATCCCGAATCTTTGACTTTTTGCTTTCACGTATGGCTCTTATAAATTTCACATAGAAGATCATGCAAATTTGAACTTTGCTGGATTTTTGAAATCGTTCTCCCTTTTGTTTTTGTGTAAAAGAAAGAAGGTCTTTGATCACAAATAACATAGGTTTCTAGCAAATTTAATGAGTTTGACTTTGATGAGAGGAGGTTTAACAATCAGTAATAAGTGCGATCTTCCATTCAATTATTATTTTAATTTGATTGCTAATGCATAATAATCATTTTCTATTGCACAATTTTAAAATAATTTAATGTTATTTGATGGTAATGAAATTCTATCTGATTTTTTTCAAAAGTCTTTTAAAAATGTGTAAAATTAGCCACAGTCTGAATTTGCAGATAGTGCATTGATATGAGGATAAGGAAAATTAAATTCTGAAGGATGGGATTTATTGATTTTATTTAAAATTGAAGAAATTTATACTTCTCAATATGGGTGAATGTTTCAGCAGTAGCTCCAAGGATCCTCCAGTATGCTTTATATAGCCAGCACCATCACTTCTATTGATATGTGACGAAACATTATTTGAAAACAGCCACAAGGAAAGTTTGAGAGTTTCACATTATGAAGGCCCAATATCTTCATATAAATCAGTCCATCATGTTGCTAATCAATCAATAGAAGAGGTAATTGAAATAGATATCAGCCAGTATACTTCTAGTTGTCATTCGCAGCATACTGACCAAAATTAATCTTGTGGAGTTATTCTGGCAGGATGAGTTTACTAAGAATCTTTAAAAAACTAAATGAAAAGTTATAAGATTTATTTAAAGCTCTAAACTATGAACTCTCATTGTATGGTCTTCACTTGCGGAAAACAGCAACTTTCCATTCCATCTCAGCTTCGTCACATAAGCTCCATGGCTGAAAGCTCCTATTTCTGTCTTGGCTGCAATGCTCATGATTAGCACTTTTCCATCTTCCAGCCCAGCTGCAATTGTGTTGGCATTAATATATACACATGCAGTCACTGGCTGCGGAAAATTCAAAGTGTCTATTAATTCTCCATTTGTATTCCAGATTTTCAGTTTCTTATCTCTTGAGCCCGTAATAAAGTTTGCATCATCTGGACTCCATGCGCAACAGTAAATGATTCTCGTGTGGGCTTGCAGGCTTGTCTTGATTTTATATGAATTTTCTTCCAAAAAATAAAGGCATCATGATCGGTCTCTGGAAACTGAAAGCAAATACTGGTCGTTATGGGAAAACGCCAAATCAGTAACACCTAAAGTGTGGAAAGATAAAGAGCCAGCTTGGGTTCGGGAATCTAAGTTTCATAATAAAATATTAGCATGCTCAGCATTCTGGGACTTAGAGGCACTTGCTAATATAGGTGATAAATGAGCTGGACATAGAACTGCAACTTCATAACCATGGCCATATAATTTGGCGATTTCAGGCCACAATGAATAAGAGTTTAAAATATCTTCTGTCACAGGGATTTGAGCAATGTTAAAACTTTCTTGTTCAGAACTTTTAGTGGCCAGACCCAAAGCTTGGCCAGCTCCTCTTTTAGTTCCTGACAAGGTGATTCCAGCATCTCTTAGCAATATATCTGCAGTTACGCTAGAAGTTTCGAGAATACGGATAATCTTTTCATCACCTCCTGAAATAATGTAGTTTCCATAGTAACAGATGCAATTTAAATCATATCCATGAATCATGGGCCTTGATAATTCTTTCCAAATGCCATTCCATTCAGCCCAGATTCTGGCTGTTTGATCTGAAGAAGAGGTTATGACAAAATCAGAAGCCAAAGCTATGTCAGTCACTGAGTTAAAATGCCCAGTAGGGGCTGGGATATTTTTTCATTCTCCAGAGTTGAGAACCCAATGATAAAATCCTCCAGAATAGCCATGAGCTAAAATATGCTGAGCACTTTCATCACATAAGGCTTCGAAAAATAAGTTTTTATTGCCTCCGATCTGGCCCAAAGTGGCTGTTGTGATCCAAGATCCACTATGCTTATCTTCATTTCATATTTGCACTGTAAAGTCATGAGAACTGCTTAGTATTGAACTTCC
>CATKHM010001054.1:0-11608 GCA_949751825.1 Blepharisma undulans | reverse complement strand
AATTCGTATTGCTAGATCTTCTGGTCCTTTATATGTATAATATCTAGCAGCTTCATATAAAACATCAAATGGGAATTTTGTATTTTTTAGATAATCATAATTCAAAAAAATGTCAATCATTTCAGGGTTCGAAATTAAAAAGTTTTTGAAATGTGAGCATTTATAATAAGAAAAGGAATTACTGATTAAATATGTCAATAATTCCATATTTCCTGATTTTATAGCTGTGCATATAGGATTGCAGTACTTGGAATCAAAAAAATCTTTGTTTTGCAAATTTGCATCAATGAATAGGTTAAGAATAGGAATATCACTCACAATTGCAGCGTTTGTTATAGCTGGCAGCTCTGCTGGGTCAGAAATTTTCACCCAAGTTCAATATTCCCTGCCATCAGGATCTTTTTTTAGTACAGTGTTATTTGGGAATGGAACAGGGCAAATATCAGCATTATTTCTCATAAATAGCGAGACTAAGTTTTTAAATCCAAAGCTAATTGCAGCGTTAACCAGTGTTTTTTCAGAAACAGATGAGTGAAAACTTAAATCCAATCCGTATCATATCAAAATTCTGAAAATTTGAATTAGCAGATTTTCTTCAAGATTTGATCCTATAATTTCTAATTGAGGATAAGTCCATACCTCTCCTTCCTCGTCATCTTCATGAAAGCACATTAAATTTATATCTCCTCCTAAGCTCAGTCATTCGGTAAGGCTATTTAAATCACTTCAAGATTTCATTTCAAATAAAACATCTCCAATATTTCTTGTGATTACTTGGACTCCAAAGGATATTAATAATTCTATAGCGTTTTGAATATTATATTCAGAAAGAAATAGAGTTTTTAATCGAGTTTTTATATTCTTGAAATGCTTATCGTTGGTGATTTCGTCAAGACTTTTTAGCCCTTTGCAGTTGCTTAAATCGAGTAGATCAAGCTTTCACAAGCTTTTTATAATTAGTTTAAAATCTCCAACTGTGGCATTTGTATTTCCTGCATAAAGCTTCTTTATGTTTGGAAAATTTTTGACAAAATAATTGAATTTCATTGCTTTGGTTTCATTATTTGTGATTCTTAATTCTTCTAGATTGTGTTCGAATTTTGCTACTCCTGGCTTTCTTGGATATTTTTCAGTTGCTATTTTATCAATAGAAGACCAAAGAATACCCAAATCAATTTTATTGTTTGTGAGATCTAATTTCTTGAGACATGGCTGTGAAATAATTAAATTTGCTAAAAATTGTTCTTCGATTATATAAATATTGCGCAGATTAAGAGATAGCATCCTTCAGCCTTCCAAAAATTTTGAAAGTGGAATTCTTATATCAACACTTCCTGAATAAAATTTTGGATGCTTTGCTCCCTCAAATGAGATATAGTTCTGAGCATTTTGAAGAGCTTGGTTTCACTTTTTGCACACCAATAAAAGATTTGCTATCTGGCTTCATGGACCTACTATAGTTAATATATATGAAAGAACAGGAGTAGGGAGCTTATTCATTATAAAATTATTAATTCAGAAACCATTTTTTATCTTTAGCTCATTTTATTATATAAATTCATTGTGAACTTGAAATTTTCAAAGGTTATAAACTTTGAAAATCAAAAACTGCTGGAAAGCATAATAAATGTCATTGATTCTGTCAACAAAGAAATAAATAATTCAAAAAAACCTAAAATCTGCGCTGAATGGTGATATATTCTAATTAACTTATTTTGGATTTTAATATTTTTATGACTCAAACATAATTTATTGAATAATGATAAATAGAATAAAAATAATACGGCCTAGCATCTATTCACACAAATACCTTCTTGACCATATTGATTTATAGATGCTGTTGTAAAAATTTAAATTATCTAGGTTTTATCTTATTGTATCTGTTCTGCGTTGAATATATTTTATATTTAGAATTATTTCACCAAATTACCCTAATCCTATATAAATAATCATGGCTGCAAATTATACATCACTTAGCTACTGCAAAGGAATCAGCTTCACAACCTTTGATAATGTTCCTTCAGAAAAGCAATCAAACGATTTTTTCGACGACTTAGGCGGAAAGAAAGTAAAATATAACTCAGGATAATTTAAATCGCGTTATGAGAGGCGATAACTCTTACACTTGGACAGACTATGGGCAAGACGTTCTGAAAATCATGTATCCATGGATCGCCTGCATTGCATTTGCCTTTGTTGTTTTTATTTTGGCTATTCTTTACCGTTGCATCAAAAAGATGTGCTGTAAAAATAAACTCAAAGGTTCAAATAAATACGTCAGAAGGACATGCATCCTTGGAACAGTTATATTTACTGGCTTGGCTATTGCCAGTGTCTCAATTCTTCTTTGATACACAGATTATGTATATCAAGGAATCCAACAAGTTCGCTGCGCTTCAGGAAGAATACCACATGAAATCTTATACGGAAGCGAAAGTGAAAGTTGGGTAGGCCTTGATCAAGGAATTGCAGATACTGACGAAGTTATCGAGCAGCTTACTTATAACTACCCTAGTGACACTCTGGAAACATGGGCCGGCTCAGACTGAATGAATGATGCTGAAGATAACATAGAGGTTCTGATCAATGCTTACTATGACAAGTATAACGGAAAGTAAGAGTTATTTAGGCAAGTTGCAAACCCAAATCCACTTGCAGCGCAGGGGTCTACGGTTGTGACTAATTATACAAACCATTTGGGTCCAACTGACGATGATGAAACCTTTTCAGGAATCATTATGTACGAGTCCAACGCTAAGCTGATCCAAGTCATAGATGTCATGGTTGAAATAAAGAATAGCACATTAGACTCACTCACTCAAATGGAAGAAATCACTAATGAAATAGAAGAGTCCAAAACCAGTCTAGTCCAGTTCAAAAACGGCACGAAATCTATAAATAGCCACATCAAAGATTGGATACTGGACCAAAATGAGTGGGTGAAAGGCTCTTGGAATGTTATGTACTCTTCAGAAATGATAATTGGGTATATCATTCTCAGTAGCACAATTTTAACCTTAACTATTGTTTTGTTAGGACTTTACAGACATGCAAAGTTCTTGCACTGCTGCTGAATGTTCTTTGGGCTTCTGGGGATTATTGGATTTGTAGCTACTACTTTAGTTGTGGGGGCTAGTGTTGGATTGCACGATTCATGTCGTTTCGCCAAAGATGCAATCACAACTAAAGGCCTTCATGAGTATACTGTTCTTTTCCCTGAAGACACTGCTGACTACTTAAATGTATGCTTCAATGAAGATGGAGATTTAGCTAAATATTTAAATTTGACTGAAGAACTTTCATATGCATATACACTTCTTAATATATCCTCAGAATTCCAGCATTATGATATAAACGAGACTTATTTGACTACTTTTGAATCAATTAAAATCAACGAAAAAGCTGTAAGAATTACTTAGGCCACATTTTATCAAACTAATTACCTTTATACAGTGGATCCATCTGTGGATGAAGCAGATCAGCCAGCAACAGTTTTCGCTACTTTAAATAGCTGGAGCAATTATGATGCCGACAATTCATTACAGCAGAGTGAAGGAAAATGCACAACTTTTAGTGTTGATGAGTGGGTATTTGAAAAAAGCCAATGTAATGATAGCTATACCTATGTGAATTCGACAGATCCAAGTAATAACGTAGGAAAGCCTTCTTGTCTTGTTTTAACTGAATGGTCTTCAGAAAATGTTACTAGCAGGTATACAGGATATTTACAATGCTCTACTGTAAATCCTTTTAATACAGTTGAAAATACAATTGTCCAGTATCATAGCCAATTTGTGGAATATATGGAAAGTGTTGACGCTTTATTTGCGCAGATAAGTGCAGACTTGGTCACACTTAATACTGCACTTGTAAACTATGGGGATAAAACAGCTGTGCAAGCAGAAAAAGCTGAAAATTACTTCAATGTAGACTTAGCTGATCTTATGAATGCTTTGTTTGGAAAAGGGACTGGGCTTCTTTCAGAGCTTAATTGTGGTTTCATTAAGTCGATTTATGATGACTTGAACACGTCTGTCTGCAAAAATGTTGTTCCCAGCATGCTTTATATATTTACTTTTGGAACAATTCTCAGTATATCAGCTTTACTCTTGATGTTCACGAACCTCTACTTAGCTCGCAGATTGAGAAAACCTAATAAACTAAGATTTTAGTTATCGGCTTAATTGCTACCTTCATAATTTATTATTAACATTTTATCGTGAAGATTTCTTAAGATAGAGTCCAATAAACCTCAAAGTTTTATCATATATGCCTTTATTTTTAAATAAAAGAAATAGATGCAATTTATATTCTTTTAATAGCTTATTTCACTAAAAACAGCTCAAAGCTTCCCAATTTGCATTCTAATATATGTAATATTAACACCTCAGTGATCTCAAATTTGGCGCAAATTATAGGATTGTAATTGATTTTAAATGTCACATAAGTTGAGAAGGCTTCATAAACTATCAGAATTATTTCCTAGGCAGCAGCTAACTCAAGCCGATCAAAGATGTCTCATTTGTATGGAACCACCAAACAATTCTCCTTGCGGCTTATTAGACTGTGGACACAATCAGTTTTGCTTTACTTGTATCCAAACTTGGTCCCAAATCACTAATAAGTGTCCTTTATGCAATGTAAGGTTCTACAGTATCAAAAATCTCCAGACTCTTGAAAGATCAGTAATCTCTGATAAAGATCAAGTGTTCTCATATGAAGACCATTACAGAGAAATTAGATGCAAAGTGTGCCATTCGTTAGAACAAGAAGAAATCATGCTTTTATGCGACAATTGTGATGCAGGATACCATACTACTTGCATTGGGCTGATAGCAATTCCAAATCTAGATGAATGATTTTGCGAAGATTGCTTGAGAAGAAAATCGGTGGAAAAGCGGGTGAAACAAATTAAAGAGATGGAAAAATGCAAAAAAGCGGAAGAAGATGAAGAAGAAATGCCTGAACCCGCAAAAAAAAGAAAATTAAGAAGTTGTAGGGAAATGAGAATTCCTGCTGAAAAGCCAAGAAGATCACTAAGAGTGAGGAAATCTGTTTTTCAAGCTGAAGAGTAGAGTAATAAACTTTTAATAGATTGCGAGATTTTGTTAGAAAGCAAATATAAAAAAATTGTTGTGTTTCGAAAAATTTTCAAAAAGGCATAACGTTTGAGAATATTCAGGTCTTCTATTAATAGAAAACTTAAAACTCATCTTTACTCCGCATTTGTCTAGCTGGTTAGGATATCAGGCCTTCACCCTGAAGACCCGGGTTCGAGTCCCGGATGCGGAACTTTTTATTTTTGGCATTTTCTTTTAAAATTCCTTAATATTTATAGCACCAATCAAGAAGCTAATTTCCATTTATCTAAAAAAACCTTAATAATCAACAATCGCATAGATAAAGAAAAGATAAATAAAATTTGCAAACTATATGAAATTTATCCATTGCCCAAATTCATCTCAAAAATATTCCCGATAGAAGTAAAATCAAGTAATGTGAGTAATTAAATTTTTTTATTCTTCATTGACATTAATTTATTCAAATCAAGTCTTAATAATTAAGCAGGAATAATCAATATCTAATAATAAAATATTAAACAAATGGGTAATAGCTGCCTAAAGCTAAAACGCGAGAACTATCCAAAAAAAATCGAAATAATTGCTAGGGAGAGGACTTTCTGGCTGCGTTCAGCCCCAGACTCATTCTTGGCACTCGATTCAATGATAAATTGTTCGGCAAAAAAATATTGCCACAATTCTGATCCTTTGACTTATTACTTGATCACGTACACAAATAAAAAGGCAGGCTTTCATCTAAGGATTTTAGATGACAAGTCATATAGAGCTGCTTTGAGATCCTCGAAAGGAGAAATCCTTACCTTAAATATCGAACCCCAAAGCTACCGCAACATGGTTTGTTTTTCTATCAAGAAAACAGGGATTCTCAATTTTGATTCTCTACTTTCTAGTATTTTACCAAGAGTATCAGAGCTTGAAGAAAGCGTTGCATCACTACTGCAAGCTTATGATGCAATTTTCAAATTTTCACGATGCTTCTGCATGAAGTGTGACTGTCCATCTTTTCAAATGGCAGTAACTAGTCTTTTACTGGCTATTTTAAGTGATTGCAAAAACAAAGGCTGTATTTATAGCTTTTTGCCCCGATTCCCTTTCATTGAATTCAATACGGATAATTTAGGTTTAGAAGGGAAAGAAGCCGCAAAGTATTGAACAGATTTAGTTTTTTATTTAGAAAAAGTTCTTCCTATTATTAACGAGGTTTGTGGAGTATTCCAAAGAATGCATCAAATTATCGATTTCGAAGTGGATCATTTTGAGAAAAGCAAAGAAATTGACTTGAATGTTTTGCTAGAAAATTCTAAAAGCATGGCACATTGTAAGCTTATAGGAGCTCCATTGGAGGCTAAAATCAAACATATTTATAAAAGTATTGAAGAAGCATCTTCAAGTCTCAACAAGCCGCAAAATCAAAAGAACCTTAATCAACTGCATGAAATGATAAAACTTTCTAGAACATCTGACGCAGATTCTGCAATAGGATTATTCGGGCTAAAAAGTAATCTAAGACTTAATGTATAAAAAAATTTAGTAGCAATTAAGAAACTGCATTTATTGTTAATTATTGAAACGTTTGATTTAAATGTATAAAGGAAATTAAACAGTTCCATATTGAGTATGGACATTAAATCCTACTTTTCCATCATCTCCTTCATAAGAGCCAAGCTCCTTTTCTGATGTAGGCTTTTTCAATATTGAACTCTGTGGCTTATGACTTTTCAGCCAACTCCAAACTCCCGAAATTGCATCTCCGCATGAGTCTTCGCACATTTTTTCCCCATTAACCCTTTTATTATACATGTATCACAGAAGCCACATTCCTCCTCCGCCAGCTAAGATTAATAAAATAACTCCCCAGCTGATTTTGGTCTTGCTTTTTCTTATCAATCCACATTTTTTAAAGAAATGCAGTTCTATGTCATGAAAATATGGTATTTCAACAACTAGCACCAATTCTTCTTTGATCCCATCATCAACTAGACAATTGAAATTGATTTGCAATTCTCTTCTCTCACTATCCAGCCATCCTCCAGTCATTGCACTGCCATTAAGTGTTGGATACATAACTTCATGATCAGTAATGATATAAGGACTTTTCAGAAAAGTCTTAGTAATTTCGTCAGTCATATAAATATACACCAAAATATCATCCAAATCACTGGAAACAGTATATGAGTCATCTTTTGTATTTCCATCAAATAGCAGCGTAGGGACTCCATCATAAGCAAGTTCCGCTGAATTTGGACCAAACCCAACTGATAGTCCAGATCTAGTTGCAGTTGGCTGGCCACATATTTTTAGCCAATTTATTGTGATTGGGTCACATCCAGAAGCCCCAAATGTTACATTCATATGCAGTGTAGTTCCGCCTTCTCTATTTAAGCATTCTTGCTCAACTTTATATACTGTGTATTCGCTGAATAAGCCAGAAATCTTTTCATCTTTTGTCACATTCATCCAAACCCATTTATGATCGTCTGGTTTTGCTTCGTCTTCGTGGTGGAATTCAATTGATTCAAAGTCGGGGCCTATAAGTTCCAGTCCACGAATGTAAAAATATAGCATTGCTTCACTGGGTGGAGATTTATAAGCTGCATTTTGGAAAGTTCAACCTGGCTGAATAACACCTGAAGATACGATATCGCCAATTTTTCCATTGTCAGAGCCAATGTCAATTTGTGAGCAGAATAATGCTGTGACGTATGTGATGATGAACGTGAAAATTAGGCGTTTTCCCATTTTTATTAAATTTGAAGTTTCTTTATTTGCAAAGGAAACTTATTGCAAATTTCACCTGAATAAGCTGCATAAAGAATAATTACTCATTGAGAATTTGGCATAATTTTTATATTATTTTATTTCCCTAATAATATTTTTAGTCTCGCCTATTAAATTTAAGTATCTAATTAATTGAACTTATAAGCAATTTTGATTGTTAATCTGATCTAATGCTGAATGTAAAATGGAACAAATTTTTTAAGAATTCGATTTATGGAAAGAACATGCTTATGCTGGGAAGAAATTTTGAAAATCGAGGATAGCATCAATATTTCAGCACTCTATATAGATGAAGCCTATATTATAATTGGAAAAAATGATGGAACTCATTGAGGATACAGAAAATCTATTCAAGATTATACTTTTTCATTCGACTCATCAAAAGTGCTCTGGATTGAAAAATTTAATGATTATTTCTGCTCCAGCTGTGAATCAATGAATTTTTATATATATAAGCTTAATGATACTCATAATTTAATCAAGACTATTACATTTGACGATCCTATCTTACAAATGGTACCTTTTCAATCCAGTTTAGCATTGGCAGCAAGTTCTTGTATAATCCTTTTACTATCTTCAAGCCTTGAAATAAGCAAATTTTATGAGCCGTTAAACTCTAATAATGAGCTTGTACAGCTAAACTCATACAATGATATTGTTATTGTATCAAGCATGACGAGAAGTATTATTATCTCGGCTGGCCAAGCCTTTCCAATAGGGAAAAAGGAAAGAAATGCTCCATATAGTGCTTGCATGGCAGACGAAGATATCATTTTTGCATCAAGTCCTACCGGCGATTTATGAGAAGCAAACAGGCAAGGTGTGGTTTTGAAAAACCGAAGTTATAAAAGCAAAACAGGCCAAAAAGTGAAATTTACGCTATGATTTCCAGTTGACAGCAAGTTTATTTTGTCATTGGATGGTGATGAAAAATCATTGATTCTATTAGGGATTGAACAAAAAAACATTGTTTGCAAAGAAAATTCAATTGGGAGATTGAGGTTTAATTGACAAGAAAAAAAATTATTTCAACTAAATGAAGACAATATACAGATTCTAAAAATATACACAAATATTGAGTACTTGCAAAGACTTGTATTATCAAAAGATGCAGAAAATTCTATTAAACTGCTTATGAAAGATAATTCTCTGCATAAACTTGAAAATCTGCAAAATCTTTGCAAAATTATCTTCATAGAAAAAGTATCAGTAAATCAAGAATTATTTGACTATTTTACATCATTAATTGGACAACTTGAAGACGAAAATTTTATTTTAAAAATTAACCCAAAAATAGATGAAAAATATGACGAAAGCATCAATGAATTCGAGGAACTCTCAAAAGACATAAGAATCCCCAAAGAAACTCCAGCTATATTACAACGGAAGGGGAGAGGAAGGAAAATACGAAGCTTGTTATGAGATGCATTTATTTTATGGAAACCTTTAGAGGGAAAGAGTCGTATGAGAGTTGTAAAATTATTGAGTGTAAAAATTTATTTGCCAATGATTATAAAAAATGATTTGCTAATTGTAATTTCAAAGAGATATGATGGACTGGAAAAGATCAGAAGGATGAAATCTATAGCATATGACTCATGTGATAAAATTAAATATCATTTGATTTCAATTGAGGAGTATAATTATATCCAAAAGATTTCACAGATTTTATAATTTAATTAAGCATCTTATTTATGAAGCACCTTCATTATCTACATTGATTTAATCATTTTTTATCTTAAGAGACTCAATGTTTCAGAATTTTAAAATAAGTTAATTTATAACAAGCTTTAAAATTCTTTGAAACTTCTGAGGAAATCAAATATTTTAAATTCTGAAATATTTATCTTTATTTATTTTCAAAAATAATAAAATGTCAGAATTGCTGCCAATCATATTCAGTAGCCTTGGCATAGGAATCTGCTTTTGCCTTAACTTAACACCAATTCCTTCATTAATCAAAGCAAGCAAGTCGAAAGATCTCACAACTATCTCTCATTTATACTTGGTAGTTTCCTCTTTCAATTATTCATCTTGGATCATTTACTCGCTGAAAATGAACTTAATTGGAAATTTGGTAAACAATTCTGTTTGCTATTGCTTAGACATGACATGAGTGATTATCTATCACAAAATTAAAGGTAATTTGCTGAGTTTTTTGCCTTTGTTTTTGATTTTAACTCTAAGCGTTGAAATTGCAATATACCTTCTTTGCCCAGGATTTATTATGGGAATTCTTGCGCTATCGTTTTCTATTTGTTTATATGCAGCACCTATTGAACAACTTAAATACGTATTCAAGCTAAAAAGCCATCATTACATTGATATCTATGTGATACCAGCATTAATGCTAAATGCCACAGCTTGAATATGCTATGGACTTTCAGTCAATGACTGATTTGTTATATCTCCTAATTTCCCAGGGCTGGTATTTTCACTTTTTCAAATAATCGCTTATTTTTGGGCCCGCGGGGATATTAGATGTCCATTATTTGAATGGATTTACACAAAATCAGGAAAAGAACATTTGATAACTGAGGAGGATTCATCAAAAAATCCTCAGGTGTAGTAGACAATAATTTGTAAGTAGTTTATTAAACACAAGATATTAAATATCATTCTTTTATATTTGATTGTATAATATAAATAAAAATTATATAATGCTTATGATAATAATTTAAGAATTTTTAGGATATAGATAATTTAAGTGATAGATCTATTTTATCCTTTTTTGGATAATAGAAATCAAATCAAACATTTAGAATATGGTGAAATAAAATCATTATATGTCAGACACAGAAGCCGCTATTTTCAGTGCCCTGGGAATTGGATTTTGCTTCTGTCTCAATTTGACTCCTGTTAAATCTTTCCTAAAAGCGAACAAAACAAAAGATTTGAAAGAAATCTCTCATCTATACCTTCTTGTATCAGCCTTCAACTATGCTTCTTGATTTTCATATGGAATCAGGATGAGTCAAAAGGGAACATGGATAAATAATGCAATATGTTTGATTTTAGATTTATCATGAGTTATATTTTATCACTTTATAAAAGGTGACTGAAAATCATTTGTTCCAATTTTTATTGTTCTTCTTGGATCTATCGAAGTTGCATTATTTATGCTTTTTCCTGCTTATGTTATAGGATTTGTTGCTATCGCGTGCGCTGTTTGTCTATATGCAGCTCCAATAGAGCAGCTGGGATATGTTTTTAGGCTAAAAGACCATAACTATATTGACGTTTTAATTACAACTGCAATGATAGTAACAGCAGGATCATGATTGCTATATGGAGTTGCTGTGCAAGATTGAATTATTATAGGTCCTAATATTGCTGGGATGTCTTTTGCAATATTTCAAGAAATTGTTCATTTTTGGGCACGTGGTGTGATTCCATGCCCTATTTTTACTTGCCTTCATAGTAAAATGGCAAAGAAGCCATTGATAACAAGTGAAGAAAAACCAGAAGAAATTCATAAAGACTTAATTTAAAATAATTTATTTCTCTTTTGAAAGGATTATTAGAATTTTAAGTATTATTTGGCTGATTATTAAAATAATTTAATATAAATATATTTTATATGAGAAGCTAAGCGTAGAATATATTTGATTTCGGTTTTTAAAATATTTAATGTCTGAGACACAAGCAGCTATTTTCAGTTCTCTTGGAATTGGATTAGCTGTCAGCCTTAATTTGACACCAATAAAATCTCTCCTCAAAGCGAACAAAACAAAAGATTTGAAAGAAAT
>CATKHM010001053.1:0-11619 GCA_949751825.1 Blepharisma undulans | reverse complement strand
TTATTGGATATAATTTTGACCATAATATAATGGAACAGTCAAGCACAGACCAAGCTGGAGGCCACGCAGGAGTTATGATCTTCGAAGGGGACAAGCTTTTGAAGAGGTGCAAAGAAAGCGAAATTGCCTTCTATAGATGGCTGTATAGTCCTGAGCATGATGACCCTATGATCATGGAACTGAGGCAGATGGCTCCGAGGTTTTACGGCACTCAAGAAAGAGAAGGAGGAACATATGTAGTTCTTGAGAATTTATTATTGGGATATGAACATGCTAACTTCATGGACTGCAAAATTGGAAAAATCACATGGACTCCTCATCATTCAGAAAAAACTATTAGGAACCAGCAAATAAAAAACCAGAGCACCACCACTGGGACTCTTGGGTATAGAATTACGGGACTTATTGTAAAAGACGAACATGGGAATAAGGTAGAGACTCTTGTGAAAGCTTTTAATGAAATTAATGATGAAAATATACATCTGCAGTTTGCGAAAATTGTGACGAGGGATGGAGTGGTGCAAAGAGAGCTTATTGATGAGATGATTGGAGGGACTGCAAGAATTTTGAATTGGTTTAGAAGTAATAGAAGCAAGCATTTTAGATGCACTTCGGCGTTTTATGTTGTTGGGAAAAATGGAAAATGCCAAGTAAGATATATTGATTTTGCGCATATTATTGATGCAAATGGGGAGCTTGATAATAATGTGATTGAAGGATTGGAAAATATTATTGCGACTTGGCAAAGAGTTAGAAGAGAGCATTGCTCTTAATTAAATTATTGCAAAAAATTATCTATATATAACTACATAAATTTTGATTTTTTATGTGGATCTCCAACAAAACTTGAGGAATCTTTGTCACAAACTGGGAAAATTGTGCTTGGAGCTCTGCTGAATTTTGGAGATGGAGAAAATATTGATCCAAAAGTCCTGGGAGTAGGTAATCTTTGGTCTGATAGTCTTCTTGATCTTTCTCGTGAGCTTCTATTTAGCTTTGCTGCTAGTTTCATCAATAATTCTTCTTTTTCTGAAGGATCTTGCATCTATATAAGGTTTACTCTAAATCTTTTATTGTCAGGTAAAAGTCTATCAGGCTCTTTTGATCTTTTCTCAATCTCTGGTGTTTCAATTTCTTGATAAGCAGGAATTTCAGGGAATTTTTCACTTGGCGTTTGTAGCTCTATCAAGAGTTCTGGTGGAATTCTTGTATTTTCTTTGATAATTTCTTTTGGCTTACCTAAAAATTCCTTGCTTGCAGCAAGAGTAGACAAAGGCAAATCAGGCCAAGCTGAAATGCTTTTTAGTTCTTCTTTTATATTTGATGATGTAATTGCCTGTATATTTCTTACCGTTTGAGTTTGATTTGCAATTGCTTTTAACCTTGTGTCTTCTTGAGTCACTGTATCAATTCAGTTGTATTTCTCTATTAGTTTTTTCCTATGTTTCTCTTGTATTTCTTCAAATGAAACATTGTCTTCGCTTGAGTATTTTGCTAAAAATTCATCAAGAGTCTGATCTACTTTGCCTTGTGAAACTTTGGAAGAGATATGAGTATCTGGGGTCTCTAAAAAACTATTATTATCTTCAGTTCTTTGTAATTCATCTCTTGCAATCTGGATTTGTAGTGGATCTCCTAATTCTTCTGCATCAAATAGTCTTTTTAATGCTAAAAGCTTCTTTTTGTCAGGAAAATAGTCTCTTTCTATTATAGAGCTAATAGAGGACAAATATTCGTCTTCTTCTAGCACCTCTTTTTTTGGTCTTTTTCTGGGAGGAATAAAGGTATCACTCATTTTTAATATTAATCAATTTTTAGCTTAGCTTTATTTTTCATGAAAAGCTTATGATAAATAGCCCCACCCAATGGAAACAAGGATGGAACAAAAATAGGTGCATAAACCCCCACCTTGAAGTCCCATTGGAAATACTCTTCTTGGTATAAGCTTTCCCTTGAGTTCAGTTCTACGATTAATTCTGCAGCTTGAGCTAGTTCTATTAAATCGTTTGTTTTGCTTGCGTTTTCTATGTCTTTCCTTGCCTTCTCAATATCTTGATAATCCTTAAAAGATATTATAGGTTTGTTTAGCTTTAGAAGACTATTGAAATGTCTTATTTCTGTATTGATTTTTGTAATCTGATACTCAACAGCTAAAGAATTTACATTATCTCTTTCTTCTTGTGTCAATCCATTAATCAAATTATCAGCTTCTGGTAGCCCAATTACGATTCTCAGTGTAACCATCAATATTTTACTGATATCTCCCAAATTATCAGGATGCACGTAATGTACATTTTCCATAGGTATTGGATTGCAATCATCTTCAGAAATTATTATTGCAATATTGCTGATTTCTCTTCTTATTTCAATATTAGCTGGCTTCAATATCAATCTAAACTGATCTAAATTTTCATGGCATTTTTTGCAGCACATGTCATCATTCCTCACAAAATTGATATTAATTACGATATCCAGCAAATGTGAAAACTCATTCCTTATTTGTGTAATATTTCTTTGCAGTTCTTTCGGGATTTCCATTAAATCTCTATTAAAAATCAATGAAAGTTCTATTCTTCTAGGCATCAGATTTAATTCTGAGATTTCTTTCATAGGAATATCAGGCAAAGGGTAAACACTATAGCTTGGATTTCTGGTCACAAAAAACCAAACAACCTCTACAAAGGCAATAATCGCGAAATTGTAATAAATTCCTTTTGTCTGACCCATATTATTTTGTCGCAAATAAAGCTAGAAGAAAATGATGAGCAATTTCACCTATTTTTTACTGATGTTTTCAGTAACTGTGCTATATTCTATTACGTTTGGCCTCTGCGCAATCCGAACGAACAAGCTTAAACGGTTCTCAGAGGACTGGAAGCAAACAAAAGTATTTTATATCACGATCATGGCACAAGCATTTATTCGATTCGTCACATATGCATTATTGACTTGGACCTTACCAAGAAGCGAGACTAAAAATGAGTCATTATTTTTACTAGTGTCAGTCCCTGATTGTTTATTTATCGTATCATATGTACTTTTAGCGCATCAAATGGTGAGTGTTTTTTACTACACCCATATGGAAAATGACATTCAGCTGTCTCTTATCATACATTTTACTAGGCCTAAACACAAATCGGTGAGCAAGTTTATTGCTTATATCATTTCTGCATGACTTTCTGTAGAAGTGTTGTTTTTTACACTGTATTTTTCTGATGTCTTGCAACAAGTTGATATAGAGCTTGAATTGGCTTTGGTGAATATATTAAGTGCAACGATTTTAATGCTTATTTTGCTGTATCTTTATATTAATTATTCAGGAACACCTTTTAAGTCTGATGCATCGAGAGATAAATTACAAAGAATCACATTGGTGACGCTGTTGTGAACTTTGGGTAGATACATAAATGGGGTTTTGGTGTTTATAGATATAAATTCTGCTGGGTTTGTGACTGAAATTTATGATGATAGGTCTACTTATGTTACTGCTTGTTTGGCGGTAGCAGATTTAATTATAAGCGAAGTTTGTTGTTTTCTGACAGTTATCGAGTATAAGTTTATGGAAATCTTTTCCTATGCAGGAGATGATGATAGAAATAGGATATCGGCTGAAGTATTTACACATCCTGCTAAAGCAATTTCGCTAAGTGATGATACTGCTACTTTATCAGAATCTTTAATAAACCCAAACCCATTTATTGATGCTTCTGAAATTACTGTATCGACTAAAATTGGAGGGAGGCAGAACGGTTTAGGGGAGCTATATAAGTGTGTATATAAAGGAAAAGAGCTTCTCTATAGAAAAATTAGCTTCCCAAGGATGAGCGGGTATGTGCTAGAAGAGTTCAATACAGAAATTATCAATTTAAAATCTATAGACTCAGGCTATATGGTTCCATTCCATGGAGCTAGCTTTAATCTCCCATCAATCGGAATAATTACAGCTTATATGCCAAATGGCTCATTATATTTCAATCTGCATGAAATTAAAACAAAATTCACTATTCAAGAAAAAGGGAAAATTATTATGGAGTTAGCACAGGGACTTAGAGAGCTACATTCTTTGGGCAGAGTCCATGGACATTTATCATCACACAACTTGGTTTTAGATTCTCAACAAAAAGTAAAAATAAGCGACCTTGGGCTGGAAAAAATAAAAAAATATGCTGGAGTAGTAATAAGTTATCAAAATAAGAACGCTTGAAGCAGTCCTGAACTTCTGAGAGAAGCTTCCAGGACTTGTGTTAGAGCGAAGCCAACTGATGATATCTATTCATTTGGGGTTATTTTGTGGGAAATCATAACAGAAGAAATTCCATATGAAGGTCTCAATTATTCAAAAATGCAACAAATAGTGGGACATGAAGGGGCCACTCCTATTATCGGCTCTTCATTCCCATCAGACCTCGCAAAACTCGTGAAATCCTGTTGGTCTGTCGAAACCGAAAAAAGGCCAAACTTCAAAACCATCTGCTCCAGCTTGTCTTCAATAAAATGGAAATAACAATAACACACCTATTTTTAATATTTACATATTACTAATTATGAGACTAATTACACTGTAATTATCTGCGAACTTCATATCTTTGCTGGATAATGCTCTGTTCTTTCTCATACTCAGCATGGACTTCTTCAATAGTTGTAGGCTCATCTTTCTTGTTCTTGCTCCATCCACTGGTTCTTTCATCAACTAAATTCATGATTTTAAATCTCAATTTGCTTGAAAGTGTCGTTTTATTTTGAATTAGGCTTGACAGATACTCGAAAACCTTATTGGTTTCTTTCTTAAGTGATCCTCTTTCGAAGCCAGCTCCTCCTGTGCTTAATAAAATGCAAGCACCTTCAAGCTTGTCTTCGTCAACAACTTGGGGTCTTCCTTGAGAGCCTTCATCAAGTCCTAGCATTTCATGAATACACATGAGCACGATTTTGGGGGTGATCAGCTTTACGTTGAAAAGTTCTCCAATAAATCTTACATTGCCTTGGGTTTTTTTCTTGTGGAGAGTTTTCTTTTTTTCTGCAGCTTCTTCGTCGAGTCCTTCGTAGTCTGTTTCTGATGGGACAAATTTGAATGATTCTTCACACATGACTAAAAGCTCAGTTTTGAATGGATTTTTAGGCGTTTTTTCTTCCTCTAAGCCTGGGAATTTATAAGCTTCGAATTGGGTCTTGAAGTATCCACACATTTGTGCATACATCTGGGTGTATTTTGGCTCTGACCATGCTTTATCAAAAATTCCAGCTACAAGTATTTGTAAAGAAGAAGGAGAGGATTTTCCAATATCCATAAGTTGATCTCTCAGTTTTTCCAAATTAGACGGTGACAGCTTATTCAGAGTAACTTTTATAGTCCTTTTAATTTTTTCTTCCTCTTCTTTATTTTCCTTCAGCTTTGCCGTATGCTCTCTTGCTTTCTGAATTATTTTTTCTTCCTCTGTTGTTTTTTCTCTCCTCCAGTTTACTATAGTAACCATTTGTCCTTGCTGCTCTTTTTCTCTCCACTCCTTATCTTTTCTTTGCCCTTTCTTCGAATCATGTCTTTTATTGTCTCTTTTTCTATTTGACTTAAAGATTTTTCTATCACTTAGTTGTGATAGCTCAGCTGTGATTTTTAAGTACTCTTCTTCGTTTTCTATTTCCTTCCCTATTCTTTCAATATCTTCAAATGTATATATAATCCTTTCATCTACCTTTATAGCTACATCAGCGAAATCCACTTCTTCTGCAATTTCTTGTTCAGCCAAAGCGCGATTGAAAACAAGTGCAAACTTATCTTCAGGCTCTACAATTTCTTCTTCAATTTTTGGAGGCTCAGGGACTTTTTCTTCTACTTTGGCTGACTCCACATAATGAGGCTTATATTGTCCAGGGATAAACTCAGGAACATTGACTGCAGCATTGAGAGAAGATTGCATTGATGGAATTGGGGCAGGCAAAGTGAAAACTGGGGCATCTGCTTTCAAAGCAGTTGCCGGCACAGATGATGAAGGTTTTGCAAGGGGATTGAACTCCATTGCGGTAAAATTCAATTTGGTTTTAGGCTCAGATATTACCGGCTTAGGTTCTGATGTTGTTGTGATACCTCCCGGCACAAATTCATTTGCGTTTAAGTTGAAAGCTTGAGTGTTTTTTGAGAGCTCTGAACGCAAAGCAATGCTCTCATCTGGGGGAGCTGATTGCATTCGATCTGGATGTCTTCGATATTTTTGACTAGATTCAGTCATTTTTATGATTACACAATAAACAGCTATTATCTAAGCTAATAGAGGAAATAGGATTAGAATAGTAATAATATGATGTTTACCCTATATTATTGTATTACAGTATGAAAAGACTAACCAAAATAAAAAATAATATTTATTAATTTGGATTAATTAAATGTGTTCCGGAAATTAATTCAAATGGCTATCGATCCGAAATATTTGGGAATAGTACTTGCTAATGAAACAGGAATATAGTTTTAATTTGGAAATAATCTGAGCCTTAGATTGAAAGTTCGTGCAATTTCAGGCATTTTCCAAACAAAATATGGATATACCAACTTTCCTCCTTAGGCTTTTAGCCAAAAATTAAAAATAAATATCTTATCACTGTTGACCGACCAAAAACTAACTATTTTAATATCTTCTGGATATGTTTCTTGAAAATAATTAGCTTACAGTATTCAATATAAAACACAAATAATCCGAGAATTAATATGATATTTTAAATAAATTTTTATTATTATACATTAAATGCACGCACTTTCCAATAAAAAATCAGAACTCTCAGCAAACTTAGCATGATTTGTCAACTTATTGTGCAAACTTATTCATTTCGCATATTTCCCATGCTTCAGCTCATTCAATTCTTTTGCGAATTGAACTGCTATATCTTTTTGTCTCCAACCATCTCTCCACGCGTAAGGATTCAGCATTTCTAGCCTTGCAACGAGTTTTTTAAATTTGGAAGGATGATCCAGAAAATCAAAAGAACTAACAAAATCCCCTGTTTTTAAAGCAGCTCTATACTCTATAAACTTCTGAAAATTCTCAGGCCCTAGTTCTTTTTCATCAATCCTTTGTGACAATTCTTCAACAAGCAGTTCAATTTGTTTAAAATGAGGATCATTCTCTTCAAGAAACAAACATACTATCATGATTACATGTCCCAAATATTCCATTGCCTCTTTATATTTTCTTGCTGCAAAATTTTTAATCACATCTGACATAACTTTTAATAACAAAACTTTATGGGCATCTCTAGGTATTTTTTGATAAATTGTACTTTCATCTCGAGAAAGCTGCAATTGATATACAAAACTTTTCATTGCATCCATCGTTTTACCTTTATTCATGCATTTTAACGAATGTGTCGTTAAATGAGCATCTTTTAATATTTTTCCAAATGAGTTTAGTTCTTTTTCAAGGGCCCTGATTTCTGATTCCTTTAAATCTAAATTTGCAGGGCCTTCTTTGCAATTTTTAAGGAAATTCTTTTTAAGCTTGATATACAAAGGATCAATTTTTTCAATATCTGCAAGTGAACGTTTTTGCTGGTCAATTTCTTTGACACAAGTATCAAGAATTTGCCATCTGCTTAAATGCTCTGCTCCTATGATTTTTAGATAAGTTGCAAAATTTATAAGCTCATATTGTATGCTTTCGCCAGGTGTTGATTTTTGAGCACGAAATTTAAGATAATGATCATAAGAAGCGGCTTGTCTTGATAAATATAGTTCTTGGATCTCGTTTAAAGCCATTGAAGCTCTCCATTCATAAAGCTGCTCGAGCTCTCTGTCATTTTGGTATTTTACTTCATATTTCAGCTGTTCAGGTATGAATTTTGTATAGAGATCGTCATTGATATCGCCTAGTATTGAATAGTTTCTGAATCTCTCCTGAGAAGTATTTTCTATGCATATAGGATCAAGGTACACTAAACAGTAGGCAGAGCTTGAGCCGTTTCCACCTATCGAAGTTGCCATTACTTCAGCTTCAGTCACATCAGTTACATGCATATCATTATATTTTCTCCATCTTTGGTCTTCAGGATCGTATATAAATGAGTAATAATGACCTTTATCAGCTTGTCCTTCATGCACCAATATTGAATGAAGTAAATATGGAACTTTTTTAAGCTCTGGAATGTCATAAATTGATTCCAACTCCAATTTCAGCATATTAATTCTGGCTTGAGCGGCTTCGTGTTGTGCCTTAAGCTTTCCAATTAAATATAATAATGTTTTGGATGTTATCATTAAGTCGTTTTGCTTTTCCTCTTCTGCTTTCATATGATTAGGGCTTAATTCATTTTTTAACAATTTATCCACAAAATCTCCTGAATTAGCAAGAATATCTTGCAAACTCATGGATGACGAATTATACTTCAGGTTAGAGTCAATGAAAAGCTCTAGGTCTTTAATTTCTCTTCTCAAATTTTCTGCTTTTAATTTCAGCGATTTTGTATGTTTTTGATTTTTCAGTAAAAATCGATCAACATAAACAGTTTTTGGGAAAGAAAATTTTTCTTCGATTTTCACAGGTTGGCTTGAGGTATTGTCGTAGAAAACTCTTTGGATTTGAAATAGGAGAATTGATGGCAATTTATTTATAAAGATGCTATGGCTTGCATTTGTTGTGTAATTTTTAGGAGTTACAAAGCCTTCAATTTTTGAGTTTGTGGCAGAATCTCATGCTGAATATAAGTCTTTATGATGGATATTTAAATTAATCTGGCCAAATATATTTTGACTACTTTGCTTTACTTTTGTTCCATCTTCCTCCAGACTCTTAATAATTTCGCACTGCTTTCCATAAAACATATCTGCAAGAGCACTAGAATTCCCATCAAATAGTTCAATAAGTGGCTTATCAATTGCATTTTTATTTTCTTCAAGCTGTTTTATAGACTCATCTATCTTTGATGTCAGCACAATGTTGAACTCTCCCACATCATTCTGTTTCCCCATTTTCACATCATTTTTCAAGTCATTTACTAAGCAATTCAAAACAAATGTTGGATCAATATACATCTTATTCGTTCCAATCATATGAGCAAATAATCTTTGAAGCTGTTCTAAAACTTTTCCAGAGTCATTTTGAAAGTTTTGCATTTTTCTGTTAGTATTATCTTCTATTGGATAACCAAAAATTTCTCTTACAAAGGAAGGTATCATAAAATAGCTTTGAATTAGAGAATTGAAATAGCATGTATTTCCTATATTTTTTAATCCGACTGGGATTCCTTTGATTCGCCGACGTTCTTCAGGGTTTAGTGGTTCTAAAGTATTCAAATTGATTTTATAAGAACTATTATTTGGCGGCGTGCTTTCTTGAGTTGAATTCTGGTCATCTGTTGGATTTTCTTGATTTGAATTTTCAAGTAAATAGCTGAGAGTAGAGTTAAAATCGTATTCACACAATTCAAGAGCATTTAAAGTGTTTTCCAATGAAAATCCCATGGCTGTGAGCTCAGATATAAACTTTTCTTTTCTGGATCCCATTTCTATATTAAGAAATTGACTATTTTACTTTAGATTGCCAATAAAAGCGTTTGAAAATAATTGATGCTGGTAAAAGCTTCTTGTTAACCGATATATATAATTTTATCAAGAAAACGATAATAAAATATCAAAATCCAAGGAATTTATTGAAATAAGTCAGTCAAATTGCAGATGCTTTATAAAAACATTTGAATATATTTTTAAGTATATAAGCATAACCAAAATATTAGACAATGATTAATAGTTATTTGGCTTATATTTAAAACAACTAAATTACAACTTTCTTTTTGGGACATTCAACAAGTTTTCTTCCATTGGAAAATCTTGATATATGTTACTAAATAGCTGAGTTTCCATCATCGACATAAGAAATTCATGATCACCCTCTGAAAACTGCCTTAAAAAGTGCATTAAGGAACTATTAATATTTTTATTTTGATATGTCCTTGCAGCATCAATAACTTTCTGTCAAAACTCTCTTATAACTTCAACAATTTTCATGCAGGCCGAAATTTGTACATCCGAAGGATTGAAACATATTTCCTCCCCCTTGAAAAATTGATAAAGTACACTGATTTTCTGTCTCAATTCACACAACACCGGAATTTTAACTTCTTGTAAAAGAGATTTAATCCCTTTTATTTTTTCTGAACAATTTTTTTCATCCAAAAGCACCCAAATTAAATTTCCTTTATAATTGACAGGTAATGAAGTTCCGACAAGAATAGGAATTGGCGCATCCAGCATGTCCATCAACGAATCTGGTATGATTGGGATCATTAAATTTGGCCATTTGAATGGTCTCAATAAAGCTTGAAAACTCATGACACATGAGCTCAGAAGCCCAAGATTTGATGATACAAAAACAACTGACTTTTCTTGTGCGACTGCACAAAGAAGCCAAAAAAAGTCATCAAATGAAAGTGATGAAAATAAAGGAGAACAAAGTCATGGAATATCAACCATACTTAAGTCTCTTGGGCATTTATATATAACTTTGTCTAGCCGTTCTGATTCAATTTCAATTGAAGAATCAGGAGTAAAACTATCAATCTCTGCATAAGTTTCTAATAACTTTTTTTCATATGAACTGATTTTTTGGTATTCAATAGATTCTGCGTTGTTTTCTTCGTTAATCATAAACTCCATTCTGTTTATTCTTTTCTGCAGAAGCATTTGAGAAATAATTTCGTAGTGAAGCTCAAAAGTTGGAAGAAAAGTCACAAAACAGTAAATTTTTGGGATAATTCATTCAACTTTTAAGTCCTCTTGGCAGGTCAAATCTTCGAATTCTACACAAAATACGTAGAGAAGCTCTTTGCTGGAATTGGGCATGTCGCCTTGTGGCTCTTCTAGTTGGTTTGATCTTAATGTAAATGTAAAGCATTTACTCCCACGCTTTGGTGGGATTTGGCCATATATCAAGGCATTTAGTTCGGTTTCAGAACCAGTTTGACTTAAAGGTCGTGCATCAATTCCTGTGGGAAAAGAACAGTTAATAATCGCTTGCTTTGTATCATCAGGCAATAAAAAATTATCCTTTGGATACTCGTATAAAATTTCTGGTTTAATGGCTCTGCCCCTCCCTATTTTTTCACCTGAAACACCAATGATCAGAAAAGAAATATAAGTTTTCGAATCTATTGGCTCAAACGAAGGGCTTTGATCTGGAAGCGAAGGATTAATTTTTCCAGCAGTATTATATATTTTTTTAGGCATCATATCTGGACAAGATTCTCTATTAGAAAGAGTAACCAGTCTTTGAGGAGAAAACATTAAAAAAGGATCTTTAAAACTGTGGTGGGTAAAAGAATGTGGAGTGCATGGAAGGGTTTCTCTCATGGAATCAGATCGGCTTTCATAGGATTGAAGCTGCTTTTTTAGAGCTTCATTTTCAAGCTTCAAGAGGTTCATTTGGTTGATGTCATGAATACTTCCCTCGATTGCTTGCTGATAGCGAGATTTCAAATTTGAATGTTCCGAAAGAACAAGCAAATATGCTTTGTATAGTTCATCATACTGAGCTTCGAGATATTTAGTCGTTTTATCCATCCAATTTTTATTATAAATTTCCAAGTATGGCCATATCTGTTTTTGTTTAAAAAAATAATTAGCAATAGTAAAATGATTATTTT
>CATKHM010001052.1:0-11624 GCA_949751825.1 Blepharisma undulans | reverse complement strand
AAACAAATTTTAGAATAAATATTAAATTGTAAATTCAATTGAAATGATCTCTTTCATCTTTTTTGAAGCAAAATAATCAATTCCTTTCCCCACTTTTATTGTGAGATACTGCACGAACATAGATGCAATTTGCAAGCCAAAAAAATCCAAACACAATCCAGCGGTGAAAGGGATATACCAATTGAAATGATTGGTCAATATAGTATAGCAAGAACATCCACAAATAGAAATTCCAGCTACCCACGCAAATATTCTTTTAATTCTTTCTCTCACCGAGGCAGCAGGCACTCGGACACTTTCATTTAATGCAGTTGTAGTGCTTAAATTTCTTACATGAAAGTATTGTGGCCTGGCAACATCTTCAACCTCAGCCAATTTTATTACTGGAGACCTTCTTACAGCGTCTTGAAAATTTGCATTTGAATCCATTTCGACTTTGTGGTCTTCTGAGTATTCTTTGCACATCCTAATCAAGAAAACGCCTATTAAAAACGAAAATCCACAAGCAACAAGTGCAAAGCAGGTAACCAACAGAATGCCATTATATAAGAAATTAAGATATGCTAAAGCTCCTGCTGTTCCGATCACTCTTACGTTGACAATTAAAATCCTGTGAGATCTTGGGAGTTCTGGGTCATATCGATAGAATATAGAAGCAAAATAATGACAATTTTTCAAAATTACCCAAAATACATTTGTTTTTGGAGGAGCTTGAGTAGTTCCTGAACTTGGCTCTGAAAAACTAGGCTCAGAAACTGGAATAACCTTGGCTGCATCTTTATTATCTCTTTTTACTCCTCAGATAATCCATAAAATATCAACTGCTACAATAGCTGCAAGTAATATAATTGCTGGAAGATTATAATCTTTATGATTATGAAAATGCGATATAATGGGCTCTACTTTATTGATGTAGCTTGAAACTGAATATGCAGACAAATGAGAAAATGAGCAATTGGTAACATCAGATCTATATGATGTATTCGAATAAGTAATGCCTTGAAGAGAGCCATCAGGAGATCATTCCTTATTGTTCCAAGAAACACAGTTATAATTCAGTTCTTTGGTTGGATTGGTAATTGGTATTGACACGTTAACTTTACTATTGAGAGATTGAACTTGGCAAGTGTCAGCAGAGTTGTGGTTGATGATAATAAGCGATGATGAAGAATTCGTCTGAGATATCCAATTATAGATGTTTACTTTTAATTCAATAAAGGAAAACAATGTTCTTGGTCCATTAATTGATAAAGATGCACTTGCATTAGCCAGCAAGCTACCAGAATTATAATCTATAAATGATCCAGAGAAATTCTCTAGTTTAGCAAAAGAAGCACTTAAGATATCAGTTTTCAAAGAAACCGGATTTTCATAAATTGTTTTTTGGTAATTCATAATATTTCCAAGTAAATTAAGACTGTTTATAATAAAATCTTTGATTCCGCTAATATATGAAGATGATTGGCTAATATTACCTACTTCAGTCAGCGATGACAAGCAATAGAATATATTTTCTATTGTTCCTTCTAAAACTTCATCTCCTAGAATTTTCCCACAAGATTGATTAATGAAATTTTTATCAAGGCTAATAGGTATTAAAAATGATTGCAGAATGTTAAGAACCTGGTTGAACATATCAAGAGACATAATTTCAGTTTTACTTAAAATTTTGACTAAAACTGCTGAAATCATAAGATCTAGATTTTTATTTCTTGGGAGGAAGGTGAAAGCAGTATTTATATTGTTTAAAAGTGTTGATGCGATTTGTACATCTATATCTATTTCACCTTGCTCATATTCACATGTAATGCCTTCCCATCCCGTATTGCAAACACACTTATTATCAACACAATTTCCAAATAAGCCACAATTGCAGCTTGTTATATTAGGGATAAAATGGTGATTCGGATTTCTTAAAAGAGATGACAAAATAACTGATATTTGAAGCATTTTTTCATAGTAATTAATAGGAATTAAGGCAGTTAATTCTTCAAAAATATCATTTTTTGATTTTAAGGTAATTTCTGGGGCTGTTTGGTTAAAATTGACATAAACAATTCTTTCAATATAACTACCTGATAAGGAATAAACTCTCAAAACTAAGGACATGTAATTGGGAATTTTCGGTAGATAAGTAGCAAAAGTGTTTTGAAATATACGATCAGTCAGAGGAACATAGATATTTTTCGATCCACTCAAAGTCGTGTCTATATAAAAAAATTGATAGTTAAAAGCATTTTCTCATGAGTTTGCATTCATTGTGAAAAGAGTTGTGTATGGAAAACCAATTGTGGGCTCAACTGTAAACGAACCATTATATGGAATTGATCCAAAGTTAATAACTTCGTTACAAATAGTTTTACTTGTAGTCCAATTGATATATCCAGAACCTTCGCTGATTCCCCTAAAAAACCGATTCTCCTTAAAGTTTAGGGCTGAGCTAGCAGCTAAATTTGATGACCAAATTCCAGAAAAATAGCTTGAATTCACTTTTACATACTCATCAGTTTCCAAATACTTCCTCATATCAATATAAATATCTCCCTTATTGTTTCCAACAAATAAATCAATTTCATCTTCATCATTTTTGCTACCTCTTGACACAGTCAAATATACTTTATGTATTCCAGCACTTAATTTACTACCATCTATTTGAAAAAGAACGGAATTTGAGGTCGCCACAGTGTTTCCATAATATTCCAAAATCCAGCTATAATTCAAGCTTGCTTCTGGTTTTCCTATATCCGTACTATCCCAAGCATTTAATTCAATTGTTTCATTCTGCAATATACTAATACATCTTGGATTAATTCTGGCTAATATTTCAGAAGCCATATACTTAATAGAAATAATTCTATATCCTGCATCTTTCATCGAATGCGCAGGCCAAGAATTCACAGTTATATTCATTTCATCTCCATCATCCATCAAATATCTAGGAATCACAAGAATTCTGTCATATTGTTCATTTAAAATCGTCGAAATTTTACCTTGAGAATTATTTAGTGTATTTAATTGAGTTACTTCTCAATCAAATACTATTTCTGATGTTACCTCGCATGAGTAAGCATCAGCTCTTATAGTAACTGCAGTTTCTGGCTTCACAATTAATGTTTCAAACCCAAAATCCAAAAAGACAGGGGAAGAAATATTTTTTGTTTCAGTAGTACAAAATACGTCAATATGCTGACCTAAAAAGTTATACACTGAAACTTTAATGATATAAGTTTTCCCCAATACCAAATTAGAGTTTGGAATATATGAATAGCTTCCATTGAAATTACTATTTAGAATTTTTGAAAGAGTAGCATAAGAAGCAATTTCATCATTTGATACCAATGGAATTATTTGAAAAATAGACCAAGTCACTGAATATATTTTTCGATTCCGAGTCGAAAAAATACTTAGTTTTGCTTCTAAAATTGGGTCACATTTTCCCATCATCTGGGTACCAAGCAGCATTGCTCCGAATTCAGGGTCAGATCCAGAAGCACGAAGAGAGTAGCTTGTGGTATTATGGCAGTGACCATAAATAGAACTATTTGAAATTTGCAAATAATCCCTTCATGTCAATTCAGACCCATCCCCAAATGTAATTTCAATCAAAGTGTCATTAACAATACAGCTTGGGTTATCTCCAAGTAGCTCTTTGTTAACAAAATAGCTACAGTCATTAGCTGAAACAATAATACTTTCACTGAACTGTATAAAGAATTTATTGAAATCATCTGAGTAATAGCTGCTAAGAATAGAAGGAGGATAGCACACATATACGTCAATTTTACAATTTGAGCAGCCATCTCCATTAATATTGTTTCCATCATCGCATTGTTCTGACCCTTCGATAATTCCGTCTCCACATACTTGAGCTAAACAAACATTTGAAATATTATAATACCCAGAGTTGCAACTGATGCACATATCAGAAGTTCCGCCTGTGCAGCCATTGCAGGAGGGATCACAATTTTTGCAAACTCCAGAGTCTGAATAAGTACCTGCAGGACACTCATAAATGCACATCCCTTTATAGAGATTGAATCCCCAAAAGCAATCAACACAATCATTGTTATTGGGACCGACGCAATGATTGCAGGTAAAATAGCAGGTATAGCAGCTTGTTGAGCCTTCACAAAGAGCGTAACAGTTGCCGTTTGTGAAATAATCGGAAGGATTCTTACATGTGATACAGCCTGCCGAATAATCGGTTCTTCCTTTGGAGCAAGTGCTGCATGAATCGTCACAAGCTATACAAGAGCTGTAAGTTGGGTTGTAATATGTTCCTGAAGGGCAAGTTTGAGATGAAACAGCTTGCAAAAGCAAGAGAAAAATCATTATTTGAGTGAAAAGATACAGTCAAGATATGCACATTATTTCCTAGCTCGAAGATCGAATGCTAATACAGCCTGAAGAGTATATGATTATCTTTTTTCTCTTTGAGAAAGCATTATTTTGGATGTTTAAAGAGTAAAACAAACTAAATGATATTTAATTTCTCTTTAATATGCTATTTTCAGGCCTGCTTTTTTGAAAAATATAAAAAATTATTTATAAAAGAAATAAAGCATTGGAATTGAAATAAAAGACTTATTAGTCATCCCGAGACCAAATTAATTAATTTTAGCTTTCTGAAGGTGTTTGGATGAATCCAGTAGCAGTTGAAAAGAGATTGATAGGATTTTTTGAATTCATCAGCATAAATCCTTTAAGGCCAAGACCTTTAAGCAATTTAGCTTGCAATTCAGGGCCAGCTTTTGCCATTGCCACTATTGTTTCTCTTCCAATTGCATCCACAATTTCCTGGAATTTCTGAGTTTCAATAGCAGCCAATTCTTTTGCCTTATTTATTTCTAAATCATCAAGTGCTTTCTGATGAGACACTTCTGCATCATACTGCTCTTTAAGCAAAGAAAGTTCAGTCTCATTTACTATTTTTTTCGCTTGTTCTGTCAATTCAGTCTGCTCAAGCAAGCTCTGAAACTCAATTTTCTGACTTTTCGCTTTTGCTAAAGCTTCTCCAATAGCTTTTCCAATCATCTGCACCTCAACATTCTTAACTTTCAGCTCAATAAGTTTCACTTTTTCGCTTTCCGCATCTATTTCATCTTGAACCTTTTGCAGCTCAAGTCGATTTCTTGAAATCTGTTCTGTTTTTGCAGCTTCATGTTGAGCTCTTGCTTTACTGGCTTCAGTGGTAATTTCAATGGCTTGATTTACTGATTTCTTTAAGCTTGCTTGAGTTCTTTCATCAGTAGGTTCAACGCTTTGAATATCAACATGAGTGACTACACAGTTATTTGCTGGAAACCTGATTTCTTTTTTAATAGAGTCTCCTTTTTTTCCAAACACTCCTGCTTTGATGATGTCAGCTGATCGCTGATGGAATTCTTCAAATGTAAAGCAAGATACTGAGCCTCTTACTCTGCTTGCAATAGTTTTGCAGGCATCACCAATAAAGTCTTTTACAGCGAATAACTTGTTGCATTCTATTGGGTCTTCTTTGTTCACGTCAAAATACCAGTTATAGGAAAGTGTCATTTGCAAGCTTGCATGATCACTTGTTTCAACTATCACATTGTCAGACATAAATGATGGACCCAGAATGAGAGCGATGTCTTTTATTTGCTTTTCTTGTTTGGGAATTCCTCCTGAGAGATTAAGAACTGTAAACTGTTCGTCTGGCTGAAGCATAACGCGGTCAGGACCAAAAACAACCCTGCTTATTTGAGTTCTGAAGTTGTGGACTTGGACAGCTGCATTACTTGGAACTCTATAAGTGACAGCTCTTGTCTTATCTCTTTGGTACTCTTTTACTGGAGCCTCTTCTTCAGGAGACCAACTGTGGCTTGAAGTTCTAGTAATTTCCCTTTTTCCTCGGCCTCCACTCTCACGTTTAGTAACGACCCTTCTTGCAGTTTGCAAAGCTTCACTTACTGCTTGTTTCTTTATCAGCTCTTCTACTTCAGGACTCAGCTCCATTTCCCACAATGACTCATATGATTTCAACATATAGCTTTCTCCACTGACTGCTTTGACTTCCCCAGTTCTATTATCACGCACGTAAATCCCTTCATTTTCATCAAGAGGGATTTTTTTCCTTCTTTCTAATACGCCAACTTCAATAGAAGGAATATAATCTCTTGGTCCATAAATCATCCAGAGTTCTCCTGCAACATGCTCTTGTTTTTCTTCATCATTAAAGTTTTCTTTTGCTTTTAGCAATAAAGCTTCATCATCAGCCAATACATAAATATCTTGAATTCCGCTTTCAAGTGTTTCAAAAGGCTTCAAAAAGAAAGTGCATTCACCTTTCCTCAGTACTTTTTTACCCCACTTGTTTTTTCCACCATCAAATGGGTCTAGTATATAGCAATATTGTCTGTTGTTGAGAACAATTGCGTCGACCTGCTTGACCACAATTTCATAAATGTCTGGGATATGAGAGTCGCTGTTTTTTATTGTAACAAGTCATTCATCTCCAGCTTGTCTCTCAATATGATAGACATCAGTAAAAGATTTAAGGGCTCTGAGATGTAGGGCACGCTTTTCAGTAAGCACAATGGATTTTATTTCTTCAACAACTTCTTCGTCTACTTGTGGAAGATAGTCTCCGATTTCTCTTATAAGCCACTCTTCTCCAGCTTTTCTAGCATTTCCGTATTTATCTGTTGTTTCTTTTTTGGCTCTGATCTTCAAGGCAGAGTTTGGTTTTATTGTTAGTGATCTTACAGTTTCAACTATTTGACAATTTATATTAGGAACATAAGTGCATGGGCCGTAGCAAAGCCATTCGTCTCCTGCATGTCTTTCTTTTGAGCTTGAATCAACAAAATCTCTTATGGCTTTTAATTTTAAAGCACAATTTGGCTGAACGATAGGGATTTTCTGGATTTCTTGTTCGATTTCTTCTGATGGATACAATGGAAAAGGCTCTGGATGAGTATCAGAAGTTCGGACTTCAAGCTCACCGTAGTTGACTTTGACCATTCCATAATCATCATAGGTAATTTTTCCTTCTTTATCTAAAATTACTGGATTTCTTATTATGCAATAGTTTCGTGGAGGAATTTGAATCATTTTCATAATTTTCCCTCCAAGCTTGAGTTGCTCGTGGTCTTTCAATACATAAGAAGCAGGGCCTATAACAACTCTTGTAAGAATAGTGTTGCCATCAGTTATATGCACATAGTTGAAAGGTGGAATTCTGATCAAACGCTGATCTTCCATTTTTTATAACTGATCGAATATAATTTTCAATTAATTTATTTAGCCAATTAATATAACCTCTATTTTTAAGCCAATTATATCAATCACTATCGAGTGTTTACTTGTGATGCTATTATTATCTTTTCTAATTTTCTCACTAACTAGTATTTTAACCAATAAATTAGTAAAGTTTTTGCATATAATCGCATAGTCAGATTAAGGAAAAGATTTAATATGAGAGCTCATCAGAATCGATATGCTCTGATGCGAATTTTGAAAAAAATTGCAACTGTCTTCTCTTTTAAATTTTCTTAATTGACATTTTAAATTATGGACTATTACCAGCAGGTTCCAGTTCCCAAAAGCAATCAATCAGCTCCAATTCAACCGCAAGAGCTTACTTATTATCTTGATGAGCTAAGCAAGGTCTCAGATAGAGATTCTTTTAATTTATTGATGAAAAAGTTTGATGATACCTTCCTCCAGCGCTTTAAGCAGACTAATCCTCAACCTGAAGGCGTTTTTCCATTTGGTGGAACTTCAAATCCTTACAATTTAAATAACCCTGGTATACCAAATCCTTACACTATGAACTCAATGTATACTCCTGATGGTAAACCCCGATCGTCTTCATTGACAAGACTTCCTGACATGACTTATTCTGGGCAGTCAGGAAATATTCCACCAAGGTCAAGCCTTGATATGCAGGATCAGATGTATAAGCAGCCTATGTATGCCAGAGGTGGATACTTTCCAGAACCTTTAGATGGAGCTCTAAGAGGAAGAGAAAGAATTCCTATTAATCCGGGTCAATCATTTAATCCAATGATACCAAATCCAGTTATGAACAGTCCTCAGCCTCAGCCTTTATACAGCTCTCATAGCTATAATCAACTTCCTACTAACTATATGAGTCAGCCTCAAAATTTCCCGCCACCTCAAGGGTATTTAAATCAAGGACAGTTATATATGCAAAATCAGTCGAATTTCCCTTCATATCAATATCCTCAACCCTTTCCTCAAGCCAATCCTGAAAGAGTCATGACACCAAATCAGCCCTATCCTCAATACAGGCAGGACTTTGGTATGAGTTCACTGAGCATCAAAAATCCAATTCAAGAATCTATTGACCTTAGAAAAATGAAAGAAGACGCTCTTAATAAATACCATCACATAAATTTACCTCAGACTTCACAATTGTCACCTAGCAGTCAAAACCAAACATCTTTTGGAACACTTCCTGGGCCAAGATATCCTGAAACAAACACCAGAAGTGAATATCAAGGATATAAGAGCAGCGAATATTCAGGATACAAAAGCAGCGAGCCACCCAGGACAAACTATCAAGGAAGCTTATCTTATACAACTAATACGAACGAAAGGCCTTCTTATTTATCAAACACTACATACAATCCTCCATCCAATCCAAGTCCAAAATCTTCTTCATTTGTATCAGGCTTATTGGGCTCAAAAACTAATCAGCAGCCTAGCTATTTTAAATAATTTTAAATCATTATATTTTAGCAAATAAATAGCAATATTATAAGAAAAATTAGATAAAGGACATGAATGAATGAAAATTTAAAGGGGTAACTAATCTTTCAATAAAAATTAGATTTTTTAAATTACAAAAAAATGCAAAAGGAAACAGAGCAGGATGAGCATTTACCAAGTGACCCCTTAAACAGTTTCAGTTATAATATAAACACAGAGACACCCTTACGGCAACCAGAATCACCAAATAAGGCCAGCTCGAAAATTATACTGTTCGATATAAATGAAAAACAATCACAGGAGCTCAGATTAGATGATTTGGTGGAGCTCAAAGATATTTTAATGGTCGAAAATTCTTCATTTGTTGTAATTTTGCAAGGACTCGGGGATGCACATATCAAACTTATCCGCAGAGAGTTTGGTCTTCATCCCGTCATTGACTATGAGTGTGCCAGCAACAATTTTAACAATAAAGATCACATTTTAGACTTCCCAGACTACTTTTTGTTGACCATAAACGATGCCAGTTTAAAAGGTGAATTGGAAAATCCTGTTTCTATGAAAATAATTGTTTATAAAACCGTACTTATGATTTTTTGCAAAGATCCATTGTTTTGTGTTCAGCAGGTGCTTTATGAAGAAATGAATATAAAAAATGTGTATATTGAAGAATTCCAAAACAAAACTTCACAGGCCATCAATTTTTCTTATAGAGAAGTCGAAATAAATGAAAGTTATGGATGCACAACAATAGATTCGATTTTGTACAGACTCTTAGAATCCATTTTGTGCAGACTTGAATATCTTTCAATGCATATAGACTCAGAGACGAAATGCTATTTGGAGCATGCCACAGAAATACACAATAATGACAGAGTAGAATATGTTCAAAAACTGAGCTCTGGAGAAAAAACAGCCCAATACCTCCAAGACCTTATCAGACCAAAATATAAAATTTTCGACTCCCTTTTGAACTCAGCACATGTCTCAAATGGCCTGAAATGCTATCTTTATAGCATTAAAACCCGAACAAAAGTTCTTAACCAAAAAAATATTACCACTCGAGCCACTTTAACCAAAGCTGAGCATATTTTTAATGCAACTTTAGAAGATGCACAAAATACAACTTCGTTAAATCTCGAAAAAATTGTTAACTATTTTACTGCAATGGCTGTTGTATGCTTGCCAGCTAATTATGTGCCTGGGATGATGGGAATGAACGTGAAAATTCCATGGCAAGATGACGATGATAATAGATGTTTGCCGTGGCTGTATTGCTGGGCAGTTATATTTGGAGTCTCAATCATCGTGATATGGTTTTTTAAGTGGAGAGGATGGGTTTAAGTCATCATTTCTATGACTTTTCATGCTGAATAAACATAGTTACCTCAATAACCTTAAATTTTCATTAGATTTTTACTAATAAATGGCAAAATCTTACTTTGCCTTCCAGTTCAAGTCCTCTTTTGGAGAAATCACTTCAAGTAATTCACATTTGATTGTTTCTTCCAACGATTGGATCTTTACTTCTTCCAACGAATCAGTCCTTATATGAAGCGCAAAGCGACTTGAGCTAATAAAATCACTTTCCCAAGGCCCAGATATTATCACATCTCTCGCTTTATCCAGTACTTCTTTAAGCGCTGGCTTCCGAAATGGAACAATCCTCGTTTGGAGCTTAAATTCATGGGAAATTTTACACAAGTTTGAAGGGCATGAATCAGCAGTGTCTGCTCTTACCTATTCATCAGATGGTCTGACTCTTTATTCTGGGTCATATGATACCACTATTATTGTATGGGATTTAGTAGCAGATGCAGCTTCAGTCCGTCTGCAAGGACATAAAGACTCGATAACATCACTAATTATCAGAGAAAATTCATTGATTTCTGGCAGCAGAGATAGGATGATAAAATTATGGGATCTCATCAGTGAAATGTGCTCTGATACATTGCTTAGTTCAAGCGAAGTGTGAAGTCTTGAAATCATTGATAATAAACTTTATGCTGGAAGTGGAGACAAGTATATCCATGTATGGGATTGTGTGGATAATTTCAAAGAGCTTGGAGCTATTTCAAAGCAAATTCCTAAAGGAAGAACTAAGAGTGTGGCAAAACATCCTAGTGAGTCAATATTTTTGGTTGTCAGCAAAGGATCGTTGGAAGTATGGAGGACAAGAAAAGAAAATGAAATTGATAAAATGATGAAAAGAAGAAGGAAAAGACTCAGAGAAAAAGGAAAAGATGAAGAAGAAGTCAATATGGTTTTTACAGATTATTATGAAAGAATTATTTTACACAAGCCAGACTCCAAAATTGCAAGTGCTCAATTTTTCCCTACAAAATACAAAAGCACCACACATGAGCAAAAATTCAAAATAGCAATAAGCTATTCCACAAATTATATGCAAATTTATGACCTAAACTGCAATTTAGTTTCAAAAGTAAAAACTGCACCTTCATTTGAGCTAATTTCTACTCTAGATAGAGAAGGGCATCGATCTGCAGTCAGAACACTATCATTATCTCAAGATAACTGGAATTTATTATCAGGCTCAGGCGAATCCTTAAAAGTTTGGGATTTAAAAACCCAAACCTGCATCAGTACACTTGAATGTGATTATGCTCTTACTAGTTTATTCCTCCCTGGAGACAAATTCGTTATAATAGGCACAAGATCAGGCTTTATTCAAGCTTTTGACATTTTATCACATGAAAAAATATTTGAAAAGAAAGCCCACGAAGGATCTGTATGGAGTATCTGTTTATTCCCTTCATCTCTTGTGTTGATAAGTGGCGGCGCCGATCATGACTTGAAATTCTGGCAAATCAGAATCCAGCCTGAATTCAAACTAAAATTAACTGAAGTCTTTTCCCTTAAAGATGAAATTTTATCAGTAAAATGCTCCCCAGATGGAAAACTAATAT
>CATKHM010001051.1:0-11627 GCA_949751825.1 Blepharisma undulans | reverse complement strand
TGTACTCATGCTCAGTTTTGCTTTCAATCTCTCTGGCCTTTTCTTTGGCCTCTTCTTGGACGAAGGAGATCATCTGTCTTATACGTTCTCTGGCGTCACTCTCGTTCATCCGAATAAAATTATACAATCCATATTTGAGGCAGGCAAATTTTGTTCAATTTGAGCTTATTAAGATAATCTTTTAGCATATAATTAGATTTTAAAATCAATTTGCTATTTTTCTTGAAAAGTAGCTATAAATTTGAATAGGATAGCAGATAATTTAAATCAAAAATTTATATTTACCTTTTCAATCTATTTGCATTATTAGTTTTATTTATTTTTAGTATGCTCTTCTTTCTTCTTTTGATAAAACTCAATATTATTGTTCATGTTTTCTATCATTTTGTCTATATGAGGGCTGAGTCATAAATTAGCACATTCCCAAAGAGGTTTAATCATGAATTTCAAAAATCCCAATTCATTGCTATAATATACCTCAGGCTTATCCAAGTCTTTAAATATTTCTGTAGGCGGCATTCCTAATCTCAACTCTTCTTCCAATTGTCTTGTGAATTCATCAGCCAACTTTTGAGACCACATTTGGTAAACTTCTGCCTTTTTGCATTGATGAGCTAAATCAGAACAATGCAAAAGAAACTCTGCAACATCATCAAGATCAGAGTCTCTTGATCCTAAAGGATTTTCATGCAGATCCTTAAATCTTGCAGTCATATTTGATATCATTGGAAAGTGCTTTGCCATGTCAGTTCCCAGAATACTCACAATGACAACTTTTCTGAATCTTTTCCTGAAGTCAGGCGCCAATGATTGTATTATATTGTTTTTTTCAATTTGGAGCAATCTAAAAGCAGTGGCTGCATGATGGTTTTCTAATACAGATTTATCATTATAAATAACTGACAAATGACTTTCTCTGTTCATTTCAAAAGCGTTAGTTTTTCCTGGGTGTTCAATATCATGACATAGTGCTGCTGCAAAAAATGAAAATATTTCTAATGGGCCAAAAAATGAAGCACCAGAAGTAGAAGATAATAAGAAATAAATTGAGTGCATCACATTTAGTCCATGATAAAAATTATGAAATGGATTTGTATAAATCTCATAGTGCTCTTTTACATCCCTCACAAAATTTTCAAGCTTATCTTGAGGTATGTCAAATTGGTTAATAAGATCAAAATCTTGATACATTGCATAAACAAACTGAAAATGATCCTCTATCTCAAAGACATTTATATCTATATTTCTCAGCATTTCAACATCAACTGTCAATATTCCTGAATATTGTCGTTTTTGATGAGTAATTGGCACTGATAATCTTACGTTTTCATTACTGTTTTCTTCGAGCCCAACATAAGCTTTTAACCCTTGCTTTACTTCAGTTCTCAAAGTTTCTAGATCTTCTGGAAAACTAACCACTGCTCGATTTAAGTTTCCTTCCTTCAAAACTTTGACGATTTCATATATTTGGTTTGAAGTTTCGTTATCTGTGTTTGTTTCTGATGCAATAAAGGTTAGTTTTTGGATGCACCTTTGCAAAGAAGTTTCTGAATTCACCGAATTCTTAAGAGCAGATAGTTCATTTTGAATTTTCATGAATTTTGAATTTAATTCTTCAATCGCAGTTGCATCCTCAAATATAAGTATGACTCCGAATGAATTTAAATTGAAGAAATCTTGCAGTTCAATAATGGTGTAGTTCATGGTTAAATCTTGGGTGTCTGCTGAAGAATTATTGGCTTTTTTCTTTGGAATTGAGGCGATCTTTTGAGATGATCTATAAATGCGCTTGGAAGATTTTTGATAGACTCCTGTGATATCATGGACAAGCTGCCTATTATCTCTGAGCCAGCTTGAATAATGAGATTTTTTGGCTATTTTTTCTGGCACTCCGAAGAGATTTTCAAGTGCTTTGTTGCAGTATTCAAGTGCGCCTTCTTTATCCAGCACCAAAATATAATTTCCTATGCTGCTAAAAACGTTTAAAAATCTTGATCTTTCTTCAATTTGATGCTGAAAGATCTCCCAGTTTTCCAAAACAGTCGAGATAATCTCACAGAAAATTTCCAAGGTTTGCTCATCACTTTTATCAAAAGATCCTTGCCTTTTATTGATCATTTGGACTGCTGCAATTACTTTGCCTTTTGGATCTAGAACTGGCATGCACAGCATTGTTGAAGTTTTATAACCAGTCGACCTATCAATTTCTGGGTTAAATCTTTGGTCTTCATAAACATCTTTGATATTTTCTATTTTGGCTGTTTGTGCTACATTTCCTATTATCCCTTTGCCAATAGGGATACTTAGACCTACAGGAATTCCCAAATCAAGGCCTTGAGCTCTTATTACCATATTTTTCCCTTCCCTGACAAAAATGCTTGCCCTGTCACAATCCAGGAGTTTTTTCAATGCACATCTTATTGTGCTCATAAAAGAATAAGTATTTAAATTTGAAGCGTGGTCTCTTATGAGTTGTTTAAGCTTCTTTAATGGATCTCCTTTGTTTTCATCGTTAAATATATTAAATGCTTCACTTATTGCATCAGCGAAGCTATATATGATAATTTCATCATCTTTACTAAAATTGCAATAATATGAAAGTGTGTCATCTTTTTTATTTCAGACTTTTACTACCACGGTTTCACATTGCTCTTGAAGATATGGGACAATTATCATGTTTTCTTTATTTATTTGAGAGTTTGGAGATAAAGCTCTCCTGATATCAATAGCTTTCATTACCCAAGTCTCTTCTTCTATGGCAATACTCTTTTTATATTTCCCTTTCACTAATAAGCGTTCAACAAAGGCATTTCCTTCCTTATAAACAACTCCTGCTTCTTCAGCATTGGTTAAAGCACATATAATTTCTAGTGCATATTTAATAAGAGATTCAATTTTCTCTTCTTCGAAAAGATTATGCAGAATATCTTTAGCAATGGTCATTTTATTCTGGGCCGAGTTCGCAACAAAAAATACTTGCTTGCATCATTGCTGCAGCATTTTATGTTTCCTGCCCATTTTGACTACACTTTGATAGTTTTTTAAAGACTCATCTTTTGCCATAGCGAATTCACGAGTTATCAGAGACAAAAATTTCGCAGTTGCTATGTCTTCCTCATCAAAAGTAGTAGAAGAGTTAACGAAAGCAAGAACGCCCAGCGGATGATCCATAATACTTTGAATCGGAACAGCTAAAAATGAATCAATTTCATCTTCAATGCCAAGACAATCAATATGGTCATCAAAAGCAATGTTTGCCCAGGCGTCAGATTTCAATATAATCGGCTGCCGTTTTTCAATGCATTGATTGATTAGTCCAGAAGGCTTCATTAAGCTTCCAGAATTAGCATCAACTAGATATTGCTCAGTCTGATCAAAAAGTAAAAGTTTACTACCTTGACTAGGAATAACTTTTTTAAGCCCATCAGCCAAGATAGATAAGGACTTTTCTGGATCAAATTCTATCGATGATAATAAAATCTTTAATTCATTGATTTTATTCATTGGAAGATGAGAAAAGCTGTATAAATCATTCATATTGCGAGGTGTTTCAGATGCTTCACAAGGAGATGCAAGGTCTTGATTATATGTTTGCCTTAACTTAATATAAGCCTTGGAATTCATTCTCCTGAAATTATCTGTGGGTGATAAATCAGGCGAAGAAGGTATCTCAGAAATGACAGCTTTGGACTCAGATGAATAAATATAAATATTTTCAAAATTCTTTGCGATCTTTGTGCAGAAGATATTCAAAATCCCTATTTCAGTATCAGTAAAAGCTTTATGATTTCTGGTTAATAGTAAAGTTCCAATTACAGGATATTCTGATATATCACTGATTATTGGTGCGCAAATCACAAATTGATTACTGAATCTTGCGCTATCAGACAGCTGAATGTCATTATTTGGAAATATTACTGGCTTTTGTGTATGATAAACATAACCTAATAAAGTGTCTTGCTCAAGCAGTTGAGTTAAAGTGTCGCATTCTTCTGACTGTTTTGTCCATAAATATGCTCCTTTTTGATCTGCAATGTACACATTTGATTCTTCATGGCTCACAAGCTGTCTTAAACTTGCACGAATTTCCTCCAATAGATTTGCAAAATTAAATAAATCATCTTGATTGAATCTAAATAGGTGTAAATCTTTGAGTTTTGAATTTATAGCTCTTTCGTGAAATTTTGACATATTAGGTGTGTTTTTTCCATAATATTTCTCTGGATGAACTTTTTCCATAGCTTTCAGCAGTTCTTTTGCAATTCTTTCGTCACTTGAGCTAAAGGGCTTATGCTTTCTGAAAAATTCAATTACTGAGACAACTTCATTATTCTTGTCAAATATAGGGCATGTTAACAGACTTCTCATTTTTATTTTCTTATCTTTATCTCACAATGGCTCAGCTGCCAGATCATTGATATTTAGAATTTCTTTAGTTACCAATGCAACATACTCAGACGTTTTTGTTGAAAAAGCTATATCGCCTATGCCACTGACAACAATAGGCGTCAAAGTATTATTTTTCTCTAATAAATGCACTATCAGCCCATCACTTTCCATAGCTTCTCCAATTAATTTTAAAATTGGCTGCGTTATAACATTTTCTTCATTAATAATATCAATACATTTGGCAAGCAACTTTCTCCTGATCATCATTTTGTGGGTGCAATTTGTTATATTTGTTGTTTCTTCAGCCAACCTTTTTTGGTTAAATGACTTTGTTTCCAATTCTTTGCAATGTTTGATAATTTCTACAAGCCCAAGCATCATTTCTCCTATTGCTTGAACAATATTCATATCATTTTCTGTAAAATAGCTTATAGAGTTGTTTTCATTCACTTTATTGAACAAAACAAGCACTATATTTGCTTCATCACTTTTTAAAATTGGAATGCAAGCAGCTGAGGATGCTGGGACTTGTTGGATTCCATTGATACTGAATGGGTAAAGCTTAAATTCGAATGAAGAGTAAAATGAAGATGAGTTCAAATTATAAAGAGCTTGGCGAGATTTATGTAATGCACAATATCCTGGAAATGAGGATTCATCAATTTCAAGCTTTGAGACTGGCTGAGCTTTACCACTTACAAGTAAATAATTGTCTTCTTTTAGCAATACTTCAACTCAAGATGCTCCTGTAAGCAGCCGACATATATGAATAATTTTTGTCTTGAGGGTTTCTATTGATAAATTTTCTACTCTAAACAAATCAGAGAGAACATTCGAAAATTTTAGAATACCATCAGTAACCCCTACTGAGGAATTAGCTTGGGACGGAAAAAATTCATTAATAACACTATGATTGGGTTGCTGCATTAATTTTATATTATTTCTTGTATTAAAATCTGGACATTACAAATATAAGTCATGATTTCATATTTAAGAGGCCATTTCCAATAGATGACTCTATTTAATTAAAAATACAATATATAAAAATTGTTGAGTCTTCATCATTATTTAATAAATTTTAAAGCCAATTCTTGCATAATTGTGATTTGATAATTAACTCACTGTATTAAATAAGATTTAGTGTTCAAAGAAAAGAATTTGATAATCATTATCACACTCAAAGTCCCAAAGAGCAGTTTATACATTCACTTAGACTTAAATTTAATTGAGAGCATAATTTTAGAAGGAATAAGCATGCTTTGATGATAAAAGTAAAAATATGGGATGTATGCTCATGTGCATTTTACCTTTAATTTAAATCTACACTTATTTTTTTTAATTTTTTAGTTATTGATCAAGTTGATCAGTGAAATCAGTGGCTTCAGTTATTTTCTTCATTGACTTTATCCTTTGCTTTAAAAGGCGGAATGAGCAGCAAAGGAAATCTCCAAACAAGAGTAGAGAATGCCCATGCCACACAAATGAACCATTGCTCCACAGTAAGTCCCTCTTCATGGCAGCTCATGGCAAAACTTCCAAATTCAACCATTATAACTTGAACAATAAATGTAAAAAGCCATATAGGGATGAAAAAGTTGCTTTTTCTTATATTTGAAAAGATCCACCACTCGTCTCTAAGCTTTCTTGAATTTATTTCATTGAATAGCTGAAATAGCACAAAGATATTAAATATATAAGTAAAGTGCCGACTAGGGCCATAATCTGGATCATTGTAGTAATCAATGTAATCTTTGGAACCATCAACATGATATGGCCGTCCAGATCTCACCATATCTGGCTCATCTGGGTTAACCATAACACTCATATCACTTTTATTTCCATACTCGGGTAAAAACCATTCCCCAGCAAATACCATAGCGAGAATAACCGAAATCTGCAAAAATGATTGACCGAAAATATGCTTGAACATCAGTTTAGTTATAATAGGGTCTTTTGGACTATTTGGCTTTCTTGTAAGCAAGCTTTCAGTCGGTGATTCTGTTGCCAGTGCTAAAGAAGCAAATGTATTCATTATCAAGTTGACCCAAAGTAACTGAACTGCTGTCAAAACTGTTGACTTTATGGAAACAACCCCCACAATTGCTACTACAACAGCAGTCAAGTTAACTGATAATTGGAATTGAAGGAATCTTTGAATATTTTCATAGATACTTCTACCCCAGAGAACAGCTTTGACAATGGAACTAAAGTTGTCATCAAGAAGAATTATATCTGCTGCTTCCCTTGCCATTTCAGTTCCAGAGATACCCATTGCAAATCCAATATTTGCTTTTTTGAGAGCAGGTGCATCATTAGTTCCATCTCCAGTCACGGCTACGACATGTCCTAATTGTTTCAGTCCAGTAACAAGAATATATTTGTCTTCTGGCTGGGATCTTGCTAACACATCTAGTTTATCAATTATTTCTTTGAATCTTTCAATATTTCCAACAACATCAGTTCTAGAACTTCCTTTAGTACTTTGGCACTCACAGATTTCAGTACGGTGCTTTTCACAAATAATGCCTTCAACTTCTTTTCTGAACTCCTCACCAGATAATACTAGGCTATTTTTATTAGCAATACCTATAGACTTTGCAATAGAGAATGTTGTAGCTTTGTTATCACCTGTGACCATTCTCACTTTAATACTGGCTGCTTTGCAATCTTCAATAGCTTTTTGCACTTCATCCCGGGGTGGATCATAGATTCCAAATACTCCTATTAGCACAAGATTTGATTCTTCAAGTGAAGCATGATAATTCTTGATATTAACAGCTTGATCCAAGTCATTCTCGCTCAAATCTTTAAATGCTAATCCAATTGTTCTTAATCCCTCTGATGCCATTTCATTTATATCTTTATTTGATTTCGTTCTCTGAATTTTTTTAATTTTTTTTATAGTCGCATCAGTTGTGAGTGCATGAGTGGATGATGAAAGAATATATTCAGAAGCACCCATAACATAAATTCTTTTGACATTTTCATTATATTGAATAATTATGCTACTTCTTTTCCTTACAGAACTGAAAGGATTTTTCGCAATAATTTTTTCTTTGTAGTAATCCCTTATAAACTGATAGTCCGTAATCCCTAAACTCTCCAAAAGTTTTATCATGGCTAACTCAGTTTTTGATCCAATTTCTCTCTTATCTTCATCAATTCTTGCAGTTGTCGCCAGGGATATTGCATCTTTAAAAAATCCTAAATATTCAGAATTATCTTGGAATAGCTTGTCCAGAGCTGAACGTTGATAAATAACAGCATCTATTGAAAAACATTTTACTTCCATTTCATTTTTTGTTAAAGTTCCAGTCTTGTCTGAGCAAATGGTGTCTGCCCCTCCCATTGTTTCGCAGGCTCTTATTTTCTTTACCAAATTGTTATCTTGTTGCATTTTTTTGACAGAATAAGCCAATGTGATTGTAACAGCAAGAGGTAAGCCCTCAGGTATAGCAACCACAAGAATTGCAATTCCTTCAACGACAAATCCAACCAATGTTCTGATGCTGTCATCTGTATTCCAAGTAGTGTTTCTAATCCCTAGTTCGATAAAAAATCTGATGAATAGCACAAACACTGAAGTAAAGCTGACTGCAATTGCTAAATTTGAAACCTTATTGATGAGATTGTCTATTTTTGTCTTAAGTGAGGTATCTTCAGCTTCTCCCATCGTAAGCCCCTTAATTCGACCTTCTTTTGAGCTTTCTCCAACAGCAATAACTAGCATTTCGCCGGCACCTTCTACAACATTAGTTCCTGATATACAAATTGGTGATGGAATATCATGCTTGCTGTTTGGCCCTGGGACATTTTCTTCTAAATATTCTTCTATCTTTTTCATGCATTTTTCATAAGAGGCTTTATGCAAGTTATCATTTTCGCCAGTCAAAGAAGCTTCATTGACTTGAAGATGATGAGAAGTCAGAATAATTCCATCTACTGGAATAATACAGCCTTGGTCTATTTTTAAGATATCTCCAACCATAATTTCATCTGGGTGAATAGTTTTATAGTTTCCATCAGTGAAATGCTGTCTGCTCTTATGAATATTTTGAAGTTCAAAGAATTTTTTCTCTTTTTGATAGTCATTTATTGCTGTTACAAACACAATAACAACAACAGATACCAAAATACTGAAACCTTCTATCCAGCCATATTCGGGATGCTCAGCAAGAGTGGCACCAATAACAAGACTTATGAATCCAAGTATTGATAGTGTTATCAATATTTTGTCCTTGAAAATTTCCCAACACATTTTCCAGAAAGATGGCGGCTCTTTCTCAGTTTTCTTGTTTGATCCAAAGTGAGAAATTCTTTCTGAGTGATCTTCATCAGATTTTAAGCCTTGAGAAAATTCTACCATTAATAAGCTCTCAAATTCCTTGATTCCACCTGTCTCCTCAATAAGCTGGATATCTTCATCAAAAGATCTATCCATGCAGATATCAACTAATTTCATCAAGTCTTCTTTGTTGATGAATCTCTGCGCTTTAATAAGCGGACGAGAAGTGATCGTTTCCATTTACAAATTATTACCCCATCATCAGAAATGGCCTTTTTTGAACAAATATTCATGAGTTGCCCAGTGTCAAACAAAATTTTTTTTCTTTACTTTGTCATTAAATGTCTAATTGAAAAAAGCTGTAACTTATTTATTTAATTTTAAGTAGAAATTATCAATCAGCAGTTAAATTCTAAAATAGTTTTCTTAAATTAATTATTCTAGTCTTTTCCATATTCCATTTACAGGCAAATTTCCAGTTAAAATGACTGGCTTTCAGAAATCAAGTTTAAGAATTCTCATGCTTTTAAACTGATATTTTTTGTGTTGAAATTCATAAATCATTTTCATAGCAGATTCTTTTTGACACTTAATTATTTCAAAATATTCTTGAAGGGAGAAACATTGCAAATCAAAAAACTTTGGAACTCTATTAATATTGTTTATAAGCTTAAAAAGGCTTAAATGGTAAAAAAACCAAAAACAATTAATTAAAAATCATTGCATAGCCAATTTAATTCATTTATGAATTATGATTTTACAAATTTTTAGAATCAGCTTATTTTCTGCTGTTATGCAAATTTTTTTGATTTATCAGAATTTTCGTTTCAGTTTAAATAAAAATTACAAAACTATTACATTCAGATATTGAGATTTTATCTATGTTTCTCATAGACTTTATCTTTTACTTTAAAAGGAGGAAAAGTAGTAAAGCAAATCTCCAAGCAAGACTTGAAAAAGCTCATGCCACACAAATAAGCCATTGCTACATAGTAAGTCCCTCTTCATGGCAGCTCATTGCAATGCTTCCAAATTCAACCATTATAACCTGAACAGTGAGTGCGAAAAGTCATATAGGAATGAAAAAAATTACTATTTCTTATATTTGAAAAGATCCACTCTAAGTTTTCTTGAATTTATTTCATTAAATAGCTGAAATAGCACAAAGAAGTTAAATATATAAGTAAAGTGTCGACTAGGACCATTGATATTGCTGGAGAATGTTATTTACCGGAGAATGTAAATAAAAGTTTAATAAGTGTTATGGCTACCCATATATGGTGAGATCTGGATGACCATATCACGTTGATGGCTTTCAAGATTATATAGATTATTACAATGATCCAGATTATGAGCAAGGAAAAACGAAATTTGTAAAAATATGCTTAAACATCATTTTTGTTATAATAAGGTCTTTTGGATTATTTGGTTTTTTGGCAAGTAAGCTGTTGCTAATGCTAAAGAAGCAAATGCATTCATTATTAAGTTGACTAAAAGTAATTGAACTGATACTGCTTTATACAGCTTAAAAAAAAAATTTAGCATGATAAAACACAAAAAGCATCAATTAATGCTTGATTAATAATAAATTAGCCTAACTAACTGAATCAATCAATCTTTTTCCATTCAGATCAAACTTGTAGTAGTGTATAAGAGTAAAATCATTGCAAATACTAATATACACTCCTCCTTTATTATATGTGCAATATACTTGGCCAGCACATTTGATTGTTGATTCTGCAATTCGTCTCCAAGCAGTGATACTTCCAATTTCGCTTTCATATATCGATCCTTCATATCCACATTCAATCAAATACAGTCTCTCTGCATTTATCAGGATTTTTCTTTTGCTCCTTACAAATTCACAAGGAATTGTTGAGTAAGAATCAATGCCAATTGAATACAACAAAAGATTTTTATTCAAATATCCAGAAATCAAAATATTCCCATTAAATATTATACTATTGCAATCACAATCAGATTGTGGCATTGGAACTAATTGTTTCCATCGATTTTGAACCAAATCAAATCTACGAGATAGAGTTAAATACTTATTAAGATAATATCCTCCAAAGCAATACACATTTTGGTTGAAATAGATAGCTGATGATAATCCACAGGGAGTTCCAGATGGCAGAACTTCAATTAAATAATTCTCATCAATTAACAATGCAATCCCTGAAGCTGAAGCTTCACCATAACAGAATAGTTTCCAATTTGGAAGTTGAGTTATGCAAGTTCATATGCTTAAGACTTCTGGAGTTCGCAAGATTTTCTTTTCCTTGCTTTCAATCTCAGTGTCATAAATAAATAAATGAGTTCTATCGTCTACTTTGGCAATATTATAAGCTTTTAGGTCATTATTGACATATTTTTGATAAGTCTGCGAAATAGAATGATTATGAGAGCTGCTCTCTAAAATCAAGCGAGCTATTCTAAAATCATTCCGCTTATTAAAATTCTGTGATCTTTTCGCTCTAGGATTTTTCAGAATGCTACTTTCAGGGTGAGTGCTTTTGATATTCTGAATTTTTGGTTTACTTTGAGGGGTGTTCATTTTATCTTCCGCTTTTTCTTTTGCTTCCTCCTTTCCTTTTTCCGATATTTTTAAACCCTTATTTCTCTCATTTATTATGCTGCGTGAACAATTTTTTTCCTCTGCACAATAAATCTCCTTTGCGATACTGTACCAATCTGGATTGGTTGGAATAATCGTATTTAATATTTTAAACGCCTCTTCAGGGTTTAAGTTCAATAATCCAAGAATTGGATCTGATTCTAATTTTGAAATTTTTTTAGCTTGAGCAATGATGGTGGAAATTCTATTTAAGCCATTTTCTGATTCAGTTACGATGCGATTGCTAAAGAAAGCAAATAACTTTTTTTTTTGGTGTTTATAGCAGGAATCAACTGTAGCAAGAAATCGAAGGATTGCTTTTTTATTTTCTTCACA
>CATKHM010001050.1:0-11651 GCA_949751825.1 Blepharisma undulans | reverse complement strand
GTAATGCTTGAACTGCGCCATTTTCGTCAATTATTAAGGTAATTCCAGAAATTGGTTGATTGCCATAACAGAATAATTTGCCATTTGGAAGCTGAGTTATGCATGTTTTAGAACTTAACGATTCTGGGGTCATCAAGATTTTTAGTTCTTTACTCTCTAATTCAGTGTTATAAACCCATAAACTAGTTCTGTTGTTTTCTTCTTTAATGTTGTAAAGAGAAGTTTTATGATGATAAGTGTTAATGTAATCTTGAAAAGCTTGCAGTAATGGTGGATCATTCACAATAGGATCATTCTCATAAGCTAAACAAGTGTTTCTGAACTCTATCTCTGATTCTGGGCAGCCAGATAAGTTTGAAAGCTTGGATATCTTGTCCCTTAAAGATTTTATATTGTTCTCTTTTTGGGAATTTTCTGCTTTGCTAAGCTTACGATTAATATCATCAGTAATAATGGCAATTTGCGAATTAAGTGCTCTTGCCTCATTTTCTGTTTTTAATGCTAGTGCTTCCTTTCACTCTTCAAATTCTCTTTTGTTATTTTTGTTCTCATTTATTAGAATGGAGAGTAAATCCTTTATATTTGTTAGCTCATTCCCTGTAAGTCTTATTTCTTTGCTGTGCTCTTCCAGTGTACTTTCTATCTTCATAAATCTCGTATTCATATAAGCTTCAAATTTGTCTTCAATAAAGCATGAGATTATTGATTCAATTTTTTCATTAAACCCACAAAATAACTTTGCATCATGCAAATCTGGGCTGCCTGGTATCATTATTTTTAATTTTTCAATAGCTTCGTTGGGCTGTAAATTTAATAATCCCAAAATTGGATCTTTTTCTAACGTTGATATTTTCTGAGCTTGAGAAATTTTTGAAAAATAACAGGAAACTGCATCTGAAGAAAATTCCAAACTTTTTAGAATTTCTTTTAAGGTTTTTTTGGATTCAAAAGTGTGTGCGCTGAAAGAAGCTAAAAATTTTTTCTTCAAGTTATTATGCTTCAGAGTTGCTTTTATAAGAAATTCAAGAATTGCTTCTTTTGTTCCTTCATGAGGATCTACAAAAGTAGGATCGAATGAATGAGTGTTTCTAAGCAATTTCAAATGTTTTTCTGTATGTAGCTCGCATGAATAAGTTTCAGGAGAAGTGCATTGGCAAGCATACTTAATTTTTAACATACAGCCTGGCTCGAAACATTGCTTGGTTTCCATATAAAATTGTTAATTTAATTTATTTTGCTATATTCCATTGCGATGACTATATCCTCAATTTTTCATGTATTTGTTATCACTATTAATGCCTTGAAAAATAAAAGTAAATTAATTTGAAATCACTCGGAATGCCAATGTGTTTTTGTTTATTTTGTTATTGAATAATAATTTAACTTTCTTAAAATTATTGACTTTTTAAATATGAATAATTAATTGAATTAAATTTTCAAATGCCTGATCATGATTAGAATCACTTTTCATTTGAAGCCAGAGCTCGAATTTCGAAGAAAATTCCAAATGCTTTACATATCCAAAAAGAATGAAAATCCCTAATTCGCTAATCTTGCCGCAAATTTATGATGCCACGCTATTATAGTCAATAAGCAGCCAAAGATTTGTTACTTTTTCAACTTCTTTTCTGCTCTCTAACACTAATGAATTATGATATGTTGCTGAAGCTTCATGAACTTTTCCCAAGATTTTAAATTATTAGTCAGCTTCAATCAAAGATGTTTAGAAAAGCAGTGCAGAAAAGATAGAAAAGAAAAAACCAAAAGAATGATAGTAGCTAAAATCGTTTATTATACAGAATATTTAAATTATGCTATAATAAGCCTATGCCATGTAAGCTCTGGGTATTAAATTCCATAATATTTTCAATAGAATGGAAAAACTGAAATTTAAAGAGTGTTTACTTAGAATTATCGCCTAAAGCTTTTCAAGAAAATAAATTGAATTGCTGAATAGACGCTTAGATTCTGCAAGCATAAATATCACTTCAAGAAATACATTCTTAAGTTTAATCATATCTAACGGTTTACTTAAGCAAAATCTTAAAAATTTATAAATTTCTATAATTGATGTAATATTCAGAGTAAATATTATCTATTAAGCACAACTCTGCAATGTTCAAATCAACAAGCCTTGAAAGTAGCTACCCAAAGCGATTTTAAATTTAAAAAATGGCGTATTATAACGATTTTTGCAAAATAATGTGCGTCACTTTTCATAACGTGCATACATTTTAAACACAATTTGACCGTTAAGCCATAACATATAATAAATTATTACCAAAAGCATGAATACTCATTCAATTGACCTAAACTCAAACAAAGAGAATCAAATCTCAAAAAAGACTCCAAGAGTTGCAGAAAATCGATTCAGATCATTCGGGCACGATATTACCAATATAACTCTTCGTCCTCTTGATATTGACAGTCAAGATTCTTTTGATCCCCAACGACTTGGCTATTATGCTCACGATATTTTTAACTATCTTCAATCAATTGAAAAATTATATCTTCCCAAGGAAGGCTACATGAAACGACAACATGAGATTAACGAAGGAATGAGAGCAATTTTAATAGACTGGATTATAGAAGTCCACTTGAAGTTTAAGCTCCTCCCTGAAACGCTTTATTTAGCAGTCAATTTAATAGACAGATATCTCGAAATTGTGAACGTGAGCACCTCGATTCTGCAGTTAATTGGAGTTTCTGCACTTTTGATAGCTTGCAAATATGAGGAAATTTATTTTCCAGATATAAAAGATTTAGCAAAAATAACAGATGACACCTACTCAAAAGCAGAAATTTTAGAAATGGAAGCAAGAATACTCAGCACTCTACAATATAATATTACAACACCAAGCGCTTTCAGATTTTTAGAGCGCTATTCACGATTATGTGAATTTTCTGACAAAGATTTCCATTTCGCACAATATCTTATAGAAATGACACTTATGGAGTATAAAATGCTTAAATTTTCTCCTTCTATTGTGGCTGCATCAGCAGTTTATTTAACAAATAAGCTGAATGATACAAAAGATGCATTTCCAAATGCATTGGCAGAGCAGACGAAATACAGCAAGCAAGATTTAAAGATTTGTACAAAAGAACTGTCTTTATTGTTGCAAAATATCAAGCATTCTCAACACCACGCGTTAGTGAAAAAATTTTCACTTGAAAGATTTAGTGAAGTTGCCAAACCTGGAAATTCAGGAACTTTCTTATAAATTTATTTATTTTTAAATCATAAATAAAAGACTTTTTATTAGAATATTATTTACTGTATAAATAAAAGTCAATTTTATTCATCACCCAATTTCAATCCACAGTTCATGCAAAACTTAGCACTAATAGGGCAAATTGATTTACAATTTTTACAAGTCTCTTCTCGAGCATTTCCTTTTTCATATCTGTGCAGCCTTAAAGTTGATGCTTCCTTAATCAAATGTGCATTTTTCATCTGATTATTCGTCGGATTATACTTGGGACATGGAGTTTCTGACAACACCCTGAATTTTTTTATTTTTGATAATTCTTTTGAGTAATCTTTTATATGTTTTTCAAGTCCTTTAGTGTCAAAAATCTTTGAGCAATGAGAACATTGTATTGGAAAAGCAAAAGAATCCATTCTTCGAGTTTTTATAGTACATTGGCCACTTAATTCAGGAGAATTTCTATTCACAGGTGGAATTGAAGTTTTTTTTACAGTAAAATCATTTGGGGTGTCAACTAATGAAAAATTGAAATAGCCTTGGAAATTTTCGTCTTTTACTGGAGAAGCATCAAGAGAATTTATTTTTTTATTATGTTTTTTTGGCCTTATTTTTATTGTTGGCAAGCATAAATCAGATGGAACTCGTATTAGTGGTTTCGGTTTGTTTATAATATTTTTGCAAATTGCTATATGCCTTTCGGCAGCAACTGGAGCAAATTTTCGAAGGCAGGTTTGACATTGTATATAGTCATCATATAAAACACTGGGTGGTTTTAGACTATTTAAATCTTTGCCTTTTTCTCCAAAAGACTTTATCTTCCTTTCATACCCGATAGAATTTAAAAAATTTTCATGCAGTTTATATCACTTTTTATCGTTAAATTTAGAAGTCAAAGTGATTTTTTTTGGATTTTGGAGGATTTTTGAATTGTCAAAATCCAACATGGGCAGACGTTTTCGCTTCATATCAAATTGAGGCCGTTTTACAGAAGAAAATTCACAAGCGGACTCATGCTTTGAGATTCTATCAGGCAAAAATTTTCTGTGGCAAAATTTGCAGGAGTCTCGCATATCATTAATTGGGCTTAAATCCATAAAGGTTTCTGTGGTGCCTTCCACAGGACTTAATGAGTCTCTTCTAGTTAAAGCACATTGGTGGCTTATTTGGCCTTCACATTCTTCATGAGACATAAGTTGTGAACAACTTGGACAAGAAGTGAGCCAATCTTCTATGCCGCTAAGTAGTTTCTTACAATATATTTTCTTTTAAATTAGAAGCTGCAAGCGTGGTAATCTCCATTTAATATTGGCAATTCATTTTATGGAGTTAAGTAATAGCAAAATAATCCTTTAACAAATTTAAGCTGAGAGAAATATTTTTTGGAAAAGCAGGTGGCAACATATAAAAATTAGTTTTATGAAATGAGGTAAAAGGAAAATAGAAATAACGTGAGAAAATATGAATAAGAAAAATTTCTTAATTCTCAACAATTAAAATATAAATGTCTTCTGACATATTTGTCAATTATTCGCAGGTTTCATTCATCGAAATTATTTAAATTTTTACAAATTGTGATAAAGTAATGATATGAAAATTCAGGATTTAAATATAAAATTCAAAAAGAATCTCTGAATAAATAAAGATCATTTGAAACCTTAGATTATAGATGCATTCTATATAGAGCTGCAATTTATTTGATATGTGATGTATGCCAAATTTCCATTTTTTGAAGAAAAAAAATAATTGATTTTCTTTGTTTTTCTTTAACTTATTAACGATTAAGAGCCAAAATTCAGCCAACAAACATGAAAAATTTTGAAAAGTGAAAAGTGAAAAATAAATAGATAAATTGAGATATTTTATAATATAAAAACCTATATAAATGATAAGAAATCTTAATTGATGAAATTCAAATTTTGTTTACACAACCTTTTGAAATTTCCATTAAAAACTTAATAATTTATTTTGTTTAGCATTAAAATGTAAGTAGCTTTCCTGCTTTTAATATTATACTCTGGCTGATTAAAAAATTTCATAATTCATTAGCCTAAACTAACTCAATAATCTCGGTCGATTAAAAAGAATAAATACTAAATTTAAACTATAAAACAATCCCATATTAAGTTTTGATATAAATTTACAATCATTTTTTTCAAAAATAACATAAATACTCTTCATATTAAATAATAATCCTATTTAGTATATATAAATGAAGAATAGCTTTATTTAGCGAAATTTTATTTGAGTTAAAGCCTTATAGCACAATTGACAGTTTTACTAAATTTAAAATGGAGAATATTGAATCGAAAAGCTTCAAGTCCTTATTTGAAATTTATCATAAAATTATCTATAATAATTCAGCTCATTAAAATTCGCCTTGTAGTGAGTAATGCTTATTAATTTAGTGCCATGAATTTTTCAATATAATTAATTTTTGCTGATATAATAATTTCAGTTCTTATAAACAAAAAATGTTAGCCAAAGCAAGAAGCCATAATGAATCAATGCTTTCAAGTGGCTATGAGAGTGTTTCTCACATGGAAGATGACGATAATAACCTATCAATGTCGTTTGCTTCGCTACGAAGCTCACAATCGCGCTTGGTTTCAAAAGTCACCCTTCCTGAATTTATGTTTCACAAATCAGGTCTCATGAGGGTGAAATGAGATATATTTATCATTATTGTTGTATTATATAACACGTTCACTATCCCTTATATTTTAGGCTTCGCTATAGAAGAAATGGCAAACCCTTCAATAAAAGCTATTGGGCTGATTAATATGATAGTTTTTTCAGGCGATATAATAATGAATTTTAGAACCACTTATTATGATTCCACTTCTGGAGATGAAGTAATTGACACTAAAAAAATAGCAATTAACTATTTAAAAACCAGACTTGTTTTTGATATATTAGCAGCTTTGCCTTCAGAATATTTTTATGATATTCCGGCGTTTACACTATTTAAGCTGACAAAACTTGAAAGAATCGTCAAAGTTACGAATGACTTGATGTTTATGAAAATGACTGAGTGGATTAAGCTTTTTATTAGATTTTGCACAATTTTGCTATGACTTAGTATTTACCTTCATCTTTTAGCTTGTTATTGGTTTTATTTAGTAAATGATGAAGATGAAAGCCACTCTTGGGTTCCGCCTTGCCTTTCATTAGACCCTAATTTAAAATATTTATATGAATCACCTAACTATTTTAAATACTCCCAAGCCTTATATGCGATGGTTTTTGCATATTCTGGCATAGAGTTTTGGCCTCGAACAACTCTGCAATATGCAATTGGCGGAATTTTAGTTCTGGTCGGCTCAATCATTACAGCTGTAGTTTTTGGTCAAATTTCTGTCATTATGACTAGCTTGACTAGAGAGTCTCAAAGGCTAAGCGACCTTCACGATGTTGTCAATACAGCAATGAGAAATATGAAACTCCCTGACGAGCTCCAAATGAAAATTACTGACTTTTTAACCTCATCTTTCAAAATTTTAGACCAACAAGAAAGCTATGAAAGTTTTTCAAAATTAATTCCGCCCAGCAAAAAGCAAAAAATCAGCGCATGCTTATTTGAAAAAGTTTTCATAGAAAGTGAATTTTTTGAAGGAAATTCTCAACTAATCAAATTTGTTTTGCAAAAATTAGACTCCCAGTTTTATCAGCCTGAATATTCAGTTGTAAACCAATTTGATACAGAAGATTGTATTTATTTTGTTGGAATGGGATCATGCGAGGTTGAAGTCTTAGATGAGTATAAAAATTCTCATTCAGTACGGATATTAGAGCCAGGCTCTTATTTTGGAGAAGTTTCAGCACTTTATAAGACTCCTAGAACAGCCAGTGTTAAAACTTGTACTTATTCTACCCTTGCTGTGATAACAAAACCTATTCTTGGCGAACTATTGAAAAAATTCCCAGAAGTAAAGCAAACCTTTTTGAACTCAGTTTCCACTTATAAAGACAATTATAAATCCTTTCTGAAAAGAACATTATCAAGAGTCCCATATTTTGATAACATTTCACCAAGAGCAGCTGACCACTTAATCTACTCCCTTGATATCGAAAACTATGCCCCAAATTCATATCTTTTCAAGCAAGACCAAACCATCGACAAAGCATTTTTAATTTTAGAAGGAAAAGTCCAAATAATTTTTGTGGTTTTTGATAGCAACCTTACATATATTTTAAAAAATAAACATAGACATTCCTCAGTTTACGGCGGAGAAAATTTAGGATTAAGCTCAAGAAGCAAAAGAAGCAACTCAGGCTATGGAAACGTAAAAGGCACCAAAATCGTTATAGATGAGCTAGGAATGGGAAGTGTCTTATGCTCCAGACAATTATTAATGCAATACCCAGCCACTGTAACTTGTAGAGTAATTGAGCCTACAAGAGTAATGGTTATTACAAACCCTGATCTCGAAGATTTATTAGCAGATTTCCCCAAATTAAAAAGAAAAATTGAGGCACAAAAAATCGAAATGCAGGTTTGGGACAATTTCAGACAAGAATACCTCAGAAAACAAATACCTTTAGATTATTCTAAATGCTTTAAATATGACAAAACCGCAAACCGCAAAGCTTGGAAATCCAAAATTAAAGTAAAAAATGAAGTGATTAAGCTTATTATGAAAAAAAGAAACAGAAAAAACACCAAAGTTATCAGTGTGAAAGCGATGGTCGAAAAAATAAGAGCAATAGTGACAGCTGAAGAAAAAGGGCATGCAGCTATTGCATTGAAAATTTCAAAAGGAGAAATCCCGCCTGAAGCACTAGAAGTGGTTGATTTTTTGGATGCAGAAAAAATTACAAATCCAGTGTTAACGCAATTTGCTATAAAAACCAAAGAATTGTCAAAAGTTGTGGGTTCACTTTCTCATAAAATGAACTCGATGAATGAAAAGTTGATGAATGTAGGCAATTCGTGTGAAGATATTGGAAGAAAAATAAGCAGATTGCAGGAAACTACTAAAGCGTTAGAAATGTCTTTATAAAGTAGTTATTAAGATTAAGTAGTTGTATCTTTAATCGATAATATTTGCTGCAAAGCTTCATCCTTGGGAATTTTATTATTCATTGCGGTCACAGTTTCAAATACTTTCAGCAGCCCAGCAATCAGTGTGCTTGATATATTTATGCTACTCACCATATCTCGCATCTCAAAAGAAATTGTTTCACCTTCTTTCAAAAACTTGCAGTGCTTGATTTGTTTTAGTTTTAAGCCAGCTTTCTTTTCACCTTCAATAAAGAGTAAAACCCTGACAGATGTAACGAGTATCATAACATCGTTTAAGTCTTCAAAGTTTTGATACATAACAAGTCTTTCCATATTGCTTTTGATATTTGTTCTTAAAAATTCTTGAGCCTGAGCAATCTCATTGTTATATTTTTCAACAACCATAGTTGTTGAAAACTGTCTTGGGAATCTTGCTCTTCCTTTCAAATGCAATTTGCTTTTATCATCCCATGCTGTAGAATTTGCAACACCAGACGACACCGAAGTCCCAAAATGCAAAATCGCTGAAAATGGCGCAGAAATCGCTCCAAACAGCCCAATTCCAACTCCTTTAATAAATCCTTTCGCCCCTTGTTTTTTTGCACCTTTAATTGGTTTTGTAAAGATCCCAGTGACTCCTTCACCCAAATCTTTAACCCCACCAACAACCCCATAAAATGTCCCAGTGACCACATTTTTGGTTTCCTTAATCCTATCAGCCCCTTCATCATCTCCACTGACATTTTTAAGGACTCCATACAAGCTTCCAGTTATTTTTGAAATGCTTCCAAATCCTCCTGTTACCACTCCTCCAACTAAGCCTTTTACACCTTTTCCTACCCCTTTTACGAATTCTTTAGGATTTTTTAATAGTCCTTTATAAGGTTCACTGATGAATTGATAGACTCCTTTTCCGAGTTTATCGATTAATTGGACAGGGTTTCCTATTAAATCGCTGGATCCAAGGATTTTGTAGAGCTGGTAGAGTCCTTGTTTTACGTAGTGGGTTATGATTTTTCTTTGGAGGTCTGGGATAGTGCTGAAAACATCATTCATTTTTAGCTGGTTAAGCTTGATAGGGGTTTCTGAAATATTAATGATTGCTCCTCCTACAGATGACAAAATCTGTCCAATCCCAAACATCTGTCTTGGATCATTTTCCATTTCAGACCTCTGTTTTGAGCTCTTAAATGTTAAATTTAGATGAAGAGATTCCAAATTCATTTCGTTGATAAACACACTATTTGCTTTTTGGTTAGGAATAAAGGATAATGCTAAAGTGGAAGGATCTAAGTACTTATCAGTATTAACAGCAGATACAATGTACATTGTATTGGATCTCATCATCCCAGGTTCTGCTATAGAATCCATCAAACTTCTCAGCACAGAAAGCGACATTCTTACCACAGGCTGATCCAATTGTATTTTAAACTCTTGCAAACACAGTCTCACATTATAAAATTGATCTAAAATCACACTTTCTGTCAATGGATTGCTCAATGTTTTTCTGCTAAAATCAAGCTGGAAAAATGGAACTGCATCTTCTGGGATTGGCAATGGAGAAAAAATGACTGGAAATTGTTTACCTCTTGCTATCATGTTATCGATTTGGAAGTTGCCAAGCTTGTAATAGAATTTAAGGATTTGTTCAAGCTTGGAAGAAATCATTGACTGTTTTACCTTGGTGAAGATAGTGATTTTGTCGAAACTTATATAGAAAATTTCTGCAGGGGCATCTGTTATTAAGGAAAGACCGACACGTTTCAGCTCAATTTTGGCTTGGAAGTTGAAAAGTTTTGTAGATGGTCGGTACTTGTGGAGAGGATTTGTAATGCTTTTTATGAATTGATCATTTTTCTCTTTAAAGTCAGAATCAATGACACATAATTCTCTTGCACAGCCATTAAGACCGACGTTTACTTCATAGTCAAGCATTTTTTTATTCTTTTTCTTTTTATTGGAAACTTCATCAATTGGGAATGTTTTGACTTCTTCTTTTATTGTTAAAGAGACATCTCTTGAGTCTAGTGGATTGAAAATGATGGGAATATAAGACCCAGGCAAAATTTCATGTTCTTTATATTTCGGATTTTTCATAAATGTTTTTTCTTCAGGTCCAGCATTTTCATCCTTTTTAATTTTCTTTTTGATTGCTTTTGCCTTTAAATTTTCAGCAGTTTGATTAATTACCACGAATTCTGGATTATCCGGCAAGGAAAGATGAACAAAAATAGTGGCTTGATCTTCTGTGGTTGTGATAACACGAATTGTATAGTGATACTCGTTGGAAGAATTAGGAAGATTTCATTTAATAGACCTGAAAAATGCGGCTAAGCCTTTTTCTTTATCAGGAATTTCTATTTGGTCAGGCTTTTCTGCTGGAATTCTCATCTGATAGTCAAAAAGAGCATCAATATCAAATAAAGGCCCCCATTCATGTCCTCCAGCTGCTTTTGCTCTGAGTAGTCTCTTTTTTCCATGTGTAAACTTAGTAAATGCTTTCTTTTCGCCTGATTTCAGTTCGATTTCTATTAATTTTCCATTTTCTAATTGAAGAAGCTGAATATCAAAATTCAAGCTATTTTCAATCACATATCTTGGGACAAATTTAATGACTGTTGACTTGATCATAGGAGAGCTTGCATTTTCTCTAATAATGCCTATAGAAATATCTTCAGTATCCTCAGGGCGATATTTTATATCAATAGAATCCGCAACTCCAGCTGCATCTATATTAAAGTTTCTGGACCACTCACTATCTTTTTCTAGCTTGATTTGAAGCTTTTTTTCATTGTGGCTTAAAAAGCTTATTGATCTATTATAAACCGTCACGTTTTCTTCAGTTGAGAAAATCAAGTTGTGCTCTGTCTTATTGACAATAATAAACGGCGTATAAACTTCTATTAGTTTCGCACCGCACCATTTTTCTTCTTCTGTACTTTCTTCTTTTTTGGATTTTTTCAGCTCTCGTGACCTTAAATCAGTCGTATCATTTTTTAGGTATGATTTTTTGGATATATCCATAACCAAAGAAGTTGCAGTCATTATGCGTCCATCTTCATCTGCTTCTATTGGCGCCACTTTCAAATTCATTTTTTCAACTGGTTTCATTTCAAAAATATTTTCAAGCTGACATACCTCCGTTGTAATTTTTTCTCTAGGACTATTATGAGCCCTCAGCTTGAAATTTTCCAATTTTTTGACATTATAAATATCTCTTGACGACCCTGGGTTTATAAACCCACTTTGATTTTCTGATGAAATATAAGTCAACGTACAAGGAAGCAGATTTCTCAATACAATTGGTGGGTTGAATTGGAAAAATGACTGCGTCATTTTTTTAGCTACTTTTAGTTCTAAAATTTCAAAAGCAATGCATTTATCGCTTTCTGATTCCTCAGAAGTAGGATTAGTAATTAATGTGGCTCTGTCTAGAA
>CATKHM010001049.1:0-11667 GCA_949751825.1 Blepharisma undulans | reverse complement strand
AAGGGGGAATATTGCTGGGGGTAAAAAATTTTTTACTGCGAAAAATGAGTCTGAGTTTTCACTTATTGGGATTATTGAAAAAATAAAGCCTGATATTTGGCCAACTGCAGTTGGGGATAGGCAGTTTAGATGCACAGGGACTGCGTTAAATGTGGGGATTTCTTTATTAGAGTTGGCTTTTCCTAAACATAATGCAAAAATTTTGCTGTTTGTGGCAGGAGTAAGTACGGTTGGACAAGGGATGATAGTGAGTGTAGATATTAAAGATATCATAAGGACGCATATGGATATTAGAAACCAAAACACAGTATATATGAAGCCTGCAATTGACTTTTATAAAGAGATAGCAAAAAGAGCGATTGGGAATGGGATTTCTGTTGATGCATTTTTTTGTGCTGTGGATCAGACTGGGATTATGGAAATGAAATATCTGTGTGAACAAACAGGTGGCCATATTATTTTAACAGATTCTTTTACTACAGAAATCTTCCAAAAATCGTTTAGTAAACTATTAGGAGAAGACCCTGACACTTTTTCAGTAGGTTCAGACGCTATTATTCAGATACACACAGAGAAAAACCTGTCAATCGCTGCAAAAATTGGGCCTGGAGGAAATCACATCAATGATAAAAATAACCCCAAAAAAGTGGAAGAATTCATTACTGTGCTGCCAAGCATAGATTCTAATACAACAATTTCCTATATAATTGATTTCCCAGAAAGATATAATAAGCAGCATGATTTTTATTATGTGCAATTCCAAACAAATTATCGGCATTCTGATGGGAAAAGAAGACTGAGGGTGACTTCAGTGAAATTTCCAGTTGTTAATAATGATATAGATATCACAAAATTTATCCCTGGATTTGACCAAGAATCAGCAGCTGTCGCAGTGGCAAGATGGGCAGTAATTAAATTGGAATCGAAAGAGCCTATACAGGTGCTTAGATGGATAGATAGGACCTTAGTCAGACTTATAAAAGTTTTTGCATCTTATCTTGTGGATAACAAAGAATCTTTTCAGCTCTGCAAAGAATTTTCACTGTTCCCACAATTCATGTTCTATATGAGGCGATCCCAGTTTCTCCAAACCTTCAATATTTCTCCTGACGAAAGTTCATATTACAGATCATTGATTTTACGAGAAAATATCACAAATTCTCTGTTAATGATTCAGCCAGCTTTGCTTGAATATTCATTTGTAGCCCCAGAGCCCCGACCTGTGCTTCTTGACATAGTTTCTTTAAAAAATGATGTGATTTTGCTAATGGACTCTTTTTTCATTGTGCTTGTATGGCATGGAGACACTATTGTAAATTGGAGAAAATTAGAGTATCAGAATAAAGAAGGATATGAGCACTTTAAGATGCTTTTACAGTTGCCCTTGGATGATGCAAAGCAAATTTTAAGTGAAAGATTCCCTGTGCCGAAGTTTATTGTTACAGATTGTGGAAGAACACAAGATAGGTCCTTAAAAGCTAGAGTGAACCCATCAGTTGCAGGAAACGCTGAAAACTTGCCTGGTGATGGAGGAAATTATCTTACAGATGATGCAAACTTGAAGATGTTTACAGATTCTATGATAGAATATGTAATAAAGCCACAGTAAATACACACATAAATAATCCATAGCATATCAAAATATTTAGTGCTATAAACTTATTAATTTCATTTTAAAATTGCCTATAGTGATCTTGAAAATTGAATTGTCTATATCTTAAAAAATTGAAAAATCATCATTAGCTTCCACAATATAAGCGAACAAAAAGGCTAAATCCCTTAAAATACCAATAAAATACAATTAAAAAACAATAAAATACAATAAAAATCTAAAAATCTCTAATTAAACTACAGGTCTTACCGCTTGACCCACAGGCGTTTGAATTATTGTCTGCCCAGGAACTGCATAAACTGGCTGGACTCCTATCACCCTCGGCTGTTGCTGCATCATCTCTACCACTTCTTTTCCATGCATCACCATTAAAGTTTCATTATTGCTCAACCTCACATACGCACTCCATACAGTTTTTGTAAAGAAAAATGATACCAAATTTGCAATTATTATCACCATGACAAAGAAAAATACCCCACATATGCCTAATTCTTCACAGAAAACAATATATTTTATAAGTCTCAGAGGAATAAGAATGCACAATTCCACAATTTTAAATCGACTGTATGGGTAAAGCAGCAAAGAATCTACTCTTGTGATGCCGCTGATTCCTTTTATAGCAAAAATGAGGGCTATAATGCACAATAAATCATGAAAACCTATGACAAAGTCTACTGGAATGTCGGAATGCCTGAGAAGGATTGCTGCTAATTCAAGAAAACATAAAGCGCCTAATACAATGTCGATGACTGCTATTGATATGACTGCTGCTTTTAGTGTGAAACAATAAAGAGCTCCTTTGAAAGGGCCGCCGAAGCACCTGAAAAGAAAGTATTCATTTTCTGAGCTAGGTCTGAAATCCATAATAATTATATATTTATATTAATTTTATAGCAAATCCAATAAAGAAGCCAAATTATGTATGTATTTTATATGACTATGAGTGAAATTTTGGATCTGCAAGAATAAATTGAATTTTAAAGAGATTTTTCATAAACATTTAGATGTCAATTTATAAAAGAATCTATATATTTAGCCAATATATTTAAGTTTTAAGATTAAACTCCAGATATCAGAGATTGATTCAGTTGATTCGGGTTTCTTGGAACTCCATTCGCAGGCTGAAACCCAAACTTTCTTCTTTGCTCCATCATTTCTACAACTGTTTTTCCATGCATCACCATCAAAGATTCGTTGTTTCTTAATCTTACATTTGCGCTTCATACGGTTTTCGTATAAACAAATGAGATGATTGTTGCTATTCAGCTAAAAACCAAATAAGGCCATCAACACAAATCTATATCATCACAATAGGCATATTCAGCAGATCTGCAAAAACAAAGTATAAAAAACTCTATAATTTTATATTGGGAGTAATATTGCAATTTAGAATGATCGGCTTTTATTATCGACATAATGCCTATCATTGCGAAAATGCCTCCTGTTACCAGAAGCAATTGTCGCATTTGGATAAAAAGATGCACTTGATAAAAAAGCTCATAATGAAGCATTATATATATAAGTGATCAACCGCTTAGAAACCCAAATCCAATATCAATAATAGCAATAAATATGACTGCTAATTTTAGAGTCATGCATAAAAAGCCTTTATATGGTTCTCCACAGTATCTCAAGAACTCTTCATTTTTTTGATTTTCCATTAAATTCATTTTATTATAATTTTATCACTTTTGAACAAAAAATCACACGATTTTATTTTTGTAATTTTTCAAAAAACTATTGGAGACTTTGTAATTATGCTAAAGTTGTCATAAAATGGCAGATGCTCAGCTATTTCTCAATGCTATTCATAAAGCTGACATTGTAGATATTTATAGAATATTACGTAGGACTGGAATTAACCCTACAGAAGCAATAGACCAAAAACACTATACAGCCCTTCACGTATCGAGTCTTAACGGAAATTACGCTGTTTTAGAATTTTTGATTTCTCATGTATAAATAATTCAGGTGAAACAAATTTATGGTGCTGAATCTAATAGAGTCTTAGCAGAATGAGTTAACAAAAAAACAAATGAAGGGTTTACAGCGTTGCATTTTGGAGCTTTTAAAGGAAACCTTGTAAAAATCAATTAGAAAATAATTAAAAAGTTATTAGAAATTGGTGCAGAAATCAATGCTATAAATAAGCAAGGGTTGGGGGTAATTCATGTAGCTGCGCAAGGAGATCAGCCTTTAATCATTGCTTATTTTAATGATCTGGGGGTAGGAACAAAAGAATTAGATCACAAAGGAAGCACACCTCTACATTGGGCTTGCTATATGGGTTGTGAAATGTCATCAGCTTTATTAATTGCATTAGGCTCACCTCCAAATCTGGCTGACAAAGATGGTCACACACCTCTTCATCTTGCAACAATTGCAGGGAATTCCAGAATTATCCGAAATTTACTTATCAAAGGGGCAGACAGAAATATCAAAGTAACTTATAATCAGGACAAAGATGAAAAAACTGCTTTAATGATAGCACAGCAAGGAAATAAAAAAAATTTAGTTTCTGTACTCAAGCCTCCTTCTATTTTGTCAGATTTCGGATTGAAGCCTCCGCTACGCCCTCCAAGACCAGCCTATATATCAGTAGCAACATTTTTATTGTTTTATGGAGGCGGCACCTTGGCTACACTATTTTTTAATATACAATACTCAGGAGAATTGGTTAGTTATATTTACAGTGTCTTGGTATGTCTTTCTTTATTTTTGTTTCTATTTGTGAGTGCTAGAAATCCTGGGTATATAGAAAGTGATGGAGAGAGCTTATTTTCATTATATGAGAAATATGAATGTCATTTGGTATGTCCTGATTGTGTTATTTATAGGCCTGCAAGATCAAGGCATTGCCAATGCTGTGACAAATGTGTGCAAAAATTTGATCATCATTGTCCATGGGTAAATAACTGTGTGGCAGCCAGAAATTTAGGCTTTTTCTTTGGATTTATTAACACTATGTGAATTACACTTGCATTTACTGTAATTGTATGTGAAGAAGTTATAAGGCACATTGACCATAAAGAAGGTCTTATTAATATTTCCCTAAAGTCCAGCCAAACACTGGCAGGTATTATTGGGGTTGGCTCCTTCTTCTTTTTAATTCCATTAACAATGCTTGTATTTGTGCATTATCAAAATTTCTTCAAAAATGTCACAACAAACGAGCGTTTTGCAAAAAATATAAAAGTTGAAGAAAACGAAGAAAGCCAGTCTGGATCTTTTATGAAAAATGACCAAAGTGCTTTCAAAAATTGCTTAGAAATGTGCTGTAACACGAAAAAACATAGAAGAATTTCGTGTGAAATTCGACCGCTAGAAGAAGAATCTATTTTGTATCAAGATGTAATTAAAAATTATGATCATGGATCAGCTCAACAATCTGTGCTATCCAACAGACAATCTTTATTGGATTCCCACCATAGTAATTTATAATAAAAATCAATCTCAATAAATATAATCAGCTTAATTATATGTAGAGAATTCTACCATCAGCGTATTCTCTGTATTTTGTACCATCTGGCATTGTGACTTCTTTGTGTCCTCCTGGATGAATTAAAATTTTTTGCCCATCTATTTTGCTTATACATCGAGTGCTATCAGAAAAAGTTGTTTCTTCTTCTCCGTCAGCACTAATTCTTCGGATTGTTCCATCTATATAAGTTATTTTTTTGTTTCCATTAGGATAATGTTTCTCTATTTGGCCGTCGTTGAATTTTATTATTTCCATTGAATTCGGAAAAATGGTGTGGATTGCGGAATGTTTTGCATAAAAATATACAATTTTTCCATCAGGAAATACTTGTTTGATGTCTTCATTATCAAGAAAAACAACTGAATATCCATTTGGATATATTTCCTTTCTGCCTCCGCTTGGAAAAGTGATTTCTTTGTGTCCAGATTCATATGATTTTAAAATTTTCCCATCTGGAGTTATTTGTTGTGAAATCACGGGGATTGCTTCAGAGTATTCAGGAGTTGAAACAGGCTCACTGGGATCTAATCCTTTGTAAGCCTCGAAACTTTGCTTATAGCTGTGATTGGAAATATTTGAATTGTTATTTACTTCTTTTTTCTCTGCTACTTTCTGTGCCTCCTGAGGCTTTTTTGGCTCATAACTTACATTATTTATCACCTGTGGCTGATCTTTTTGAGACTCTTCCTTCAAAATCTGCATTTTTTTAATTTGATCTTGGAGCTCTACTTGTCTTTTCTTGGCGTCTTCAAGTTGCTTTACAGCTCTTTCTTTATTCATTTTATATCTGGTATTTCTCTGCTTCTCTTCTTCTTGGTATTTATTTAATGTCTGTGTAAGCATTTCTATTTCATCTCTTTCTTTTTTATTTGGAAAATTGGCTAAAACTTTTTGGTTTCTTTCATGAACCTTTAATTCTTGTTTTAATTTCAATTGTTCGCTTTCATAAACTTTTTCGACTTCTTCTTGGACACTTTGCTTGATTTTTTCGAAGTCTTCTACTTCTTTTTGATACTGATTTTGTTTTTCTTCATATAGAATTTTGGCTCTTTTAAGCTGATCACTATCTTTTCGAAATTTTTGTATTTCATAATTTAATTCTTCGATTTTGCTTGATAGCATGTCTTTTAAGATAGTTTCTTGGTCTTCTTCTTTTGCAGCAGGGGGTAGCTCAGTTTTTGGTTTTATATTAAAATATTTTTGTGCGATTTTTCCTACTTTTGGAGCTTGGATTTGCGGTTGCTCGGTTACAACTTTACTATCAATTTGTTTAGGTTTTGCAATTTCTGGCTTTTCATCTTTATATTGAATCTCTGTCTGCAAGTCTCCTCACGCTTCATTTTCTGGGGATTCTTGAAGATACCTTGAAGGATTATATTCAGGCTCTGATTCATCTACACTTTCCCTGAGCATGCTTTCAAAAGCCTTATCAAATAAAGACCCAGACGACTTTTTATACATAATTTAAATATAAAGAATATGAAAATCATGATAAATATATATGGACGATAGAGAAATCTTTGAGTTCAAAAAAACTCCTTATGACAAGCATCTTATGGAAGGAGTCAGCGAGATTCAAAATCACGCAAAAAATTTATTAGAAAGAATGGAAATTCCATATAGGGTTTTATTGGTGATTTTTAATTAGAAATCAGCATTTGAATGCAGTAGAGATTGCTTTTCTGTGGAAAACTATGAGTTGAAAGAGTCTTTTGCATGCAAAAATAAGTGTTTTAGTGATCTAGAGGCTTTGAAAAAAGATCAGGAAGCAAGCTTTGCACAGTTTGATGTAAAATAAATTTAGACTGCACTCAATGTTTGTATGCATTCATGCACGAAACAAAAGAGGAGAACACCTTATCTATCAAATGATTCTGTTTTGTGTTATAGAGACTGCATGAAAAGGGGATTAACATCTTTAAAGGGTATGGAGGAGCATTTTATTTCTCTATATAAACAATACACAGATACTCGTTGGTAATTTCTTAATAAAAATCAAATATTAAAATAAAATGTGTATATTCTAGTAAAAGTAATGTCTGCTGAAAATATCGTGAAAAAGCCTCATGACGTAAAAACCAAATGAAAGCCATTGCCATATATTGATAAATCAAGATTTACACTTAACAAAAATTCAACTCAATCTTATTTTGAGCGTAAACTTGGCCCAGGTGCTTATTGTCCAAAATCACCTGAATTAAGTCAAAGTTTTACATTTTCAATTTCACCAAGATTTAATTTTGAGACAAGATTTGAAAAATTAATTGAAAAAATCAAAAATCAATCAAGAGAAAAGAGCTGTAAATCAGAAGAAAGATTTAGGACTAACTTAGATCTCTCATTATTTACACCTGAAAGAAAACTTGATTTAATTAAAGAAAATGCTAAAAGAGCGTCACTTAAAGAGCTGATAACTAAAAAAGCAAAAGTTTGGATCGAAAAAATCAAAAAAACCAAAAGAGAAAAAAATTTTGAAGAGAAATTCAAAAAATTTGAATTCAGAAAACACATAAGGGATGCTATTGAGATAAAAAAGAGCTGAAGTATTTTGCTGATACACTTGGCAATAATACAAAACTATAAAGCAAAATTTGAATACGAATCCAACAGGCTCTTCCAATTACAAAGAAGATTAAAACTGTTTACGATTTTAGTTCGTTGAATTGGAAGAATAAAAATCGCTTTAAGATATGCAAGAGAAAGAAATGCTCGTAAAAAATTAAGAAAAATTTTCAGGCCTTATTTAGTAATTTGAAGAATAAAAAGAAGAGAAAAATTCTTGCTATGTGTGACTCGGACTATTGAAATTTGTCTAGGCAGAAGTGAAATAGGTAGAATAGCTTCATTTTGGGTGCTAAAAATAATTTTAATACAGAGAACCTTTAGAAAATATAGACTTATTCATTATGCCAGGCTAAAAGCTTTGCAGACATTATGAAACAGTTTAATAAAAACGAGAAAACCTGAAATAAAATCTGCTATTGAGACTTTTGGATGAAGATATATTAGGATATATTTACGGGAGAAAAAACAAAAATATCTAGAAGAAAAATTTAATTCAAATGAAAATCAGCAGCCAGGAAAAGAAAAAGCACTATTTTTATCTATTTATCGGGATAAAATCGAAATAAAAAAACTAATTGCAAAAGCCACAGCAGAAATTGAACAAAAATCGCAAGCGAATAGTCCGACCAATAAAAAAAATGTACCAAATAAAGAAGATAATAAAAAAATCCCTACTCGAAGTTCAATAAGAAAAGGGACTGTAAGAAGTGTGAAGCCAAGGAGAAGCACATTTAATGACTCAATTCTATTAAAAGGTCCTTTTACGACCACTGCAAAAGACGCTGCTGGCGAATCAATGCTTTTAGAAGTTCATGAGGTCAGGCCAAGAGGAAGATCCAAAAGATAAATTTTTATAGTAATTTGTGAATTTTATTGAATAATTTTTCATTTATAAATTAATTTATAAAACTACCTGTTTTCTTAACATTTGCTTCTCCCATAAACTCTTTATAAACCCCTGAAAACATTGACAATATTTCTTTATAATTATTCCTGATCAGCAGAATCCCTGCTTTGGAGTTCATTTGGCTTAATTCTTTACTCAAATTCTTTTTCTGCTCTTCTTCTTCGTGGTATTTCTAAATAAATATTACTCTCTGAGCAATAATAGCTTCCTTTTCAATTTGACGTTTTTTCTTGCTTCTCCAAACCCTTTGTATCATTCTTGCAGCGGTATCCATTTTTAGATTCGTATTTGTTGCCTCTTCATGCTTCCTTCTATAAGTCTCATAAGAAGATCTTATTTCTTTTAATTCTTCTTGCAAATTCGAAATTTCTTTTTCATGTGCCTTTATTTTTTTGGAATTTCCAGCAATTTCTGTATCTTTTGCAGTCAGAGCTTTGCGATTTTCCATTTTCATTCGCTCAACAGACACTTTTAGCATAAGATTTTCATGCTTCGAAGCACTAATTTCTGCTGATAATTCTTTTTTGGTTTCTTGAAGCTCATTTTGTATATCTTCAATTTGCTTTTCCTTATTGCGAATTTCTTTTTCCTTATTAGAAATAGCGTTTTCATTTTCATTAATTTCATTTTCCAATTCTCTAATTTTTTGTTGGAATTCTTCATTTATTTTTGCTATTTTCTGAATTTCATATAGCTTTTGATCCACAGTTTTTTCAGTTTTGTGAAGCTGATTAGAAATGCTGTCATTGTTTTCCTTAATTAATTTGTTTTCATTTTCAAGAGTTTTCTTTATAATAGTAAGATCTCCAATAATTTCAGATTGCTTTTTGCCATTCTCCTTCTCTATTTCCAAGCTTTCTTTCATATCACGATTTAATTTCATTAGCACTTTATGCTCTTTATTAAGATTTTCAAAATCATTACTAAGTTCCATAATTTTTGAGTCTTTCTCATTAATTTCATTATTTTTAATTTCAAAAGTTTTTTCTGCTTCAATTTTTTTAGCATCAAGATCAGAAACTGATTGTTTTAATAAAGAAATTTCACTTTTATTTGCATTTAATTTTGTGAAAAGAGCAGAGTTTTCTTCTTTTAATGATTGAAGCTCTGAATTGGTTCCAAATAAGCTTTCTTTTAATCTTGATGACTCTGCTGTTGCAAATTCTAAATCTTCTTCTAGTTTTTTTATATAAATTTTGTTCTTGATCGCTTCAGTATCTTTAGAAGTTATTTCTTTATTTTTAATTTCTAAAGTTTTTTCTGCTTCAATTCTCTTATAATCAATTTCAAAAGCTGTCTGTTTTAATAATAATATTTCAGCTTCATTTTCATTTATTTTTGCAATAAGAGATAAGCTTTCTTCTTTAAATTCCTTTAATTCTGAATTAGTTTCATATAATTCTTGTTTTATTTTTGAATGCTCTTCAGCTGCAGATTCCAACTTTGCTTTCAATTCCATTATATGAGTTTCCTGCTTAAGAGATTGAAATTCTGAATTAATACTATTTAAATTTTCTTTTAACTTCAGAGAGTTTGCATTAGAAGATTCCAAATCTTCTTCTAGTCTTTTTATTGATCTTAAATATTCCAAAATATTAGCATCTTTTAATTTTATTTCATTATTTCTTGACTCTAAAATATTTTCTTTCTCAATTATTTGAGCATCAAGACCAGAAATCGATGATTTTAATAATAAAATTTCTTTTTCGTTTTCATTTATTTTAGCGATCAGCAAAGAATTTTCTTCTTTAACTGATTTAAGACTTGAGTTAGATTCATATAAAGTTTTTTTGAGCATATTTGATTCTTTAATAGCAGATTCCAAGTCTTCTTCTAATCTTTTTATATGTTTTAAATTTTTCAAAATATCAATATCCTTTGAACTCATTTCTTTAGTGGTAATTTCCAAAATAGTTTCTTTTTCAATTCTTTTTGCATCTAGATCAGAAATCGAGGCTTTTAGCAAAGAGATTTCATTTTGATTTTCATTTATTTTTGCAATTAGTGATGAGTTTTCCTCTTTAAATGATTGTAGCTCTGAAGTAGTTTCGAGAAGATTTTCTTTTAATTGTTTTGATTCTGCACTAATAGATTCAAAATCTCCTTCAAGTCTTTTGATATATATTTTATTTTTTGCAATTTCATCATTTTTAGTTTCTAAAATTTTATCTGTTTCAACCCTTTTTATATTGAGCTCAGAAACAGTGATCTTCAATACTGAAATTTCACTTTTATTTTCATTTATTTTTATAAGATGTGCTGAGTTTTCTTCTTTAAGTATTTTTATTTCTGAATTAGCTTCAAATAAATTTTCTTTTAATTTTGCAGATTCAGCATTAGCTTGTTCTAAATCCTCTTCTAGTTTTTTTATATATTTTTTATTTTTCATAATTTCATCATCCTTTGTGCTTATTTCTTTATTTGAAGTGTTTTCAGCCTCAGCCCTTTTGGCATCAAGGTCAGAAATTGAGACTTTTAATAATGAAATTTCATTTTTATTTTCATTTATTTTTCCTATCAACAAAGAATTTTCCTCTTTCATTGACTGTAACTCTGAATTAACTCTGGATAAATTTTCTTTTAATGTTGAAAACTCTATATTGGAAGAAGCCAAATCTTCTTCTAATTTTTTTATATATATAATTTTCTGTTCCATTTCAATGGAAATTTTTGCTTTTTCACTTTCAATTAATGAGTATTTTTTGGATAAAATATCCAATTTGTCAATTAGTTGTGACCTGTCTCTCATCATTTCCATTTTTTCATTTGTGAGGAATTCAATGTTTTGCTCAAATTTTTCCTTGGCGTCTGCATACTCAGAATCTTTTATATTTAATTTTTCTTCATAGTAGCTTTTATTAGCTGTAATGGTCTCTTCTTTTTGTTGAAGCTCTTCACTCAACAGAGCAGAATGGCGCTTTTCTTTATTTATTGAAGATGCTAAATTTTCAATTTCACTCTTATAATTATTGCAAAAAATTTCTAATTCAGCTCTTAAGTTTTTATCTTTATCATTTCTTGAATCGTTGGATTTATTTGCTATATTTTTTAAGTTTTCTGATTGAAATTTGTTTTGATTTTCGATAAAGTCTTCAATATTTT
>CATKHM010001048.1:0-11669 GCA_949751825.1 Blepharisma undulans | reverse complement strand
ATGCTGCTCAAAATGGATTTGTTGATTCTGTGAATGAGTTAATTGAATATCGAGCTGAAGTTAATGTGAAAAACATCAATAGTGATACACCTTTACATTTAGCTGTAAGAAGTAACAATAGACATTGCGCACAATTATTGATAGAAAGAGGTGCCAACCCAAGGATTCAAAACAGTGTCGGGAAATCTCCAATTAACGAATGTTCAGGAAACTGGTTTAATGGCTTCCACAAAGAAGAAAACAAAAAAGACAACAGAAACAAAGGAAAAGGCAGAGGCAAAAACTACAAAAAGAAAGAAAATACAGAAAAACCTATTGAAGAAGTTACAAATGGCTCAATCATTCAAGCTTGCTTTAAATGCAAAAAAAATCATGAATTATATTGTATTCCTTGCGCCAAGGAATTATTATCCCATTCCTCAGAAGAAGAATTTAAAATTTTGCTTCCAGAAAAAGGGTCAATTGAAGACGAAAATCGCAAGCTGAAAAATGATTTGGAAAGAGAAAGAAAACACAAAAAAAAGTTAATTGACAAATTAAAAGCTTTAGAAAAAGCCAATACTTTATCTCCCACAACCAGTGAAGAAACCCAAGCAGACGATTTAATGTACTCAATCAAACTTGCAAACCAGACAAATCAAGCGTTATTTATAAGACCAATTACACAGCAAACAAGAGAAGTTGTGCTAGAAAATCTCCAGCAAGAAATAAAAAAGTTTTTGAATGATTTGAATAATTGGGCAAAAAAATCAGACGGGCTGTATAGAGAAGTTGTAGATATTATATCGATTGGTATAAAAGAAGAATTCCCTGAGAGTGAAGTGAAAATTTATGGGTCGTTTGAAACAAATTTGCTTCTGCCTCATTCTGATATAGATCTTGTCATTATTAATGTGGCCCAATCCCCAGCCCAGGTGCTTCAAACCCTGATCTCCAAATTAAAATCCCTTTCAATAGTAACAAGCATCGATGATATTCTGAGTGCTTCAATCCCATTACTAAAAGTAAAAACTTCTTACAACTCAAGAATAATCCAAGTGGATATTTCAGTCCAAAACTCCAGACATAGTGGCCTTGCCTGCTCTTCTTTTGTGAAAACTTTATTAAAACCATACTCCACCCTTCGCCAAATTACTTTACTTTTCAAACAACTTATTTATTTCTCGAATTTCCACGAACCATTCAAAAGAGGACTGAGTTCTTATGGTCTTTTACTGATGATTGCTTGGTATTATCAAGAGCAGTCTCCTGAATGAATTGCAGAGTATGCGAACGATACTCACAAGCTGTCAGAAATTTTTTTAAATATTTTGTATTATTATGCATATGAGTTTGACTATTCAAGAAAAATTATTGTAAACAACCCAGATCTCCCCAATTTCAGAGAAATTTGGCCAAATAAAGTAATTATAAAATAGTTACCAGGAGTTTTGTCTATTTGTGATCCTTTGAACCCCCAGAACTATATTGCTTCAGCTACTGATTTAGAACGCTTAGTGGTATTCCATATTTAGAATATTTTCCAGGTCGCGTATTTTAATGTTTGGAAACCATCAGTTTGTCCATGTCAGGAAGGTCAAAAAATATATGAAAGGGTTTTATATGAGGCAAAGATAGCCACGGTATTAGTGTAGGTTGTTTAGGACTAGCTATATAAAATAAATATAAAATATAAATATACATAAAAATTTAGTTACGACTATTGATAATAAAATCTCTAACTCTGTGCACTGCTTGTTCGAATTGCTGAATCGTTTCTGTCATTTCTAAATGCTGCTCTAGTACAGAAGCTAAATAAGCATTATTTGCTTCAATGATACCTAGAAGAGCATCATATGACAAATTGCCGTTTAGAATAAGAATTTCCAATGCATTTCTGCTGCCAGAAGCATAAGCGGCATAGCTTGAATAAATGTCCTGAGGATGACACATTATTTATTAAATGGACATCAATTGCTTAGATTATAAGAACAAATTTAATTAATATTCTTATTTCAACTTGTCCACTGAGTTTTTATATATAGATATAATTGATTTAAATATTTTTGCCAGTGTAGAGGCTAAGTTTGCTTATTAAGATCCTTTTAATTGAGGACCAAAATGGCCTATAAACTTCGGGCATTTAACTGCGCAATGATTTCTATTTTCTTGTGCGGATGTGGCTAGTAGAAGCAGCTTCATTTCATTAATTGATTAAGAGTTGATATACAAATGTACTATTCAGAGAACGCTCCATTATTTATGCTATAATAAAAATAAGTATAAAGATTATTTCCGAGGTTATATAAATGAATAAAGAAATCAGAATAATTAAATTTTAGAGCTTATCACCTAAATTTAATTCTTTAAACCTACTTGAAATAAAAAGAGTTAAAATATTTTTTTGAAACTATTTTAGCATTTTATTAAATATAATCTGAATATTTGAGCAATAAAATTGTTTCTCTTATATGAAATACTTTTTTCTTTTCAAAGTCAAAGCCTTTCAAATGGCAATAGATAAAAATAAGTTTCTCCATTTTTATAGTCCAATAGCATGCACTTAATGAATTGAATGAGTTTAAATATATACTTTAAGACCTATCATATATATTTAATAATTCAATCATCTTTTTATTCAAAATTTATTTTTAATGCTAACATCCTGCACTTAATCAAATTGAAAACAAACGAGATTTAGTTTGATAAATAATATGCTAATTTCAATTATAAAAAGTTATTTGTTTAAATTTTCTCTCTTATATTTGATTCGATATAGAATAATCAGTATAAATCCTAAGTGCAGCGCATTTCATCATTGATGATATTGCCAAAGTAGAATTTTTTAAAAAATGGTCTATCTCTTAACTAAGTTAATTAGCATAATAGCAAATTAACAAATTATTATGACGGAGAGTCAAACTCAAGCTCTCAGAGATAATTTCTCAATTTTTTCTGATTTGTAGAATCTTAAATTATAAGATGGCGCAGGTTGTATCCTCGTGAACAGATCTAGTTAATCTTGGACTTTCCTCATCATTAACTACTATCTTAAAATCGCGATTTACATCTTACAGACATTCCAAAAGTGGCAATTTCAACTTCTACCGCTCACTAGGAGTTTCGCTACTAGAATACACATCTTGCTCCAGATCAATCACAAATTTCAATTCCAATCTCTTATCAGTCGTCAATAACGTTTCAAATTATTTACAGTTAGATCAAAGCTATGAAAATATACAGAGGCAATTAAGTCAAATTATTCCATATCTCCAGCATTCACAAGTAGAAAGAGTGCAAAAAAAAGAATATTTGGATGACTTTTACAAAGATCCCAATTTTGATTATTTTATTATGTCAATGGTAAAATTATTGATAGCAGTGGCTTATGTTAAGTTTAGAGGTCACCCAGAATTAGGAAAATTTATACAAGCTGAGGACTTTACTGAGTTGATAGTAAATGTACTGAATCCAAATAATATTGTAAGCGAGCATGGGAATAATGATATCGGATTTCTTGCAACCCTTTTGGAATGCTCAATAAAAGTACTTCAAGTGAATAAGGATGGTGGGTTTTTTTATTTAAATTATAATGAAAATGAAGAAGATGAACTATATATGATTGATGTAGAAAACGTGTATCATCCATTATATACTATTAATCAGCTTATTTATGACGAAGAAAATACAGAAAGAAGAGCAATTTTATTGGAGAGTTATAAAAAGATATCAAGTAATGAAATCAAAACAAAATCCAAAGAGCTGGAAGGTTATCAAGAAGAAAGGAAGGAACCAAATATAAAAAATATTAAAAGTTTAGAAATATGCAAAAATGAATGCATTCGCGTGCTTAATCTTTTATTTTCCGAAAAACCTAAATCATTGGCACCAGAGTTTCTCATAAAAATGGAAAACTTGAATGAAATTTTTCAGATTCTTGAGCCTAAAAATTCACAATCTTTAGAAAAAGCTATTTCAGAAAGACAATGCCATCGCTGTTTCCAAGTGTCATTATTAAAAATTTTTCTTGAAGAGAAAAAAGAAGATTTTGCTAAAGCCTATGGTGATGACTGCCAAGATTATTTATTGGAAAGTATCAGGAAAAATAACAACAAATGCAAAGAATGCAACCAGGAATGCCCTATATTATTAATAGAAAAGTTAAAAAAGCTCCAATTTCGCTGCATTTCTTGTGGCTCTTTTAAAAATATTCTCAAAGGATTTTCTGGAAAATTTTGCGAAACTCATCCAAGACTATGCATTGAGTGCCTTGGAAAGTGTCTTGAAGCCAAAAAATGCGTCTCCTGCAACTCGCCAATACCAGCAGATGATGTGCCCAAGATAAAAGCAATGCTTTACAAAATGTGTGAAATTTGCAAAAAACCTTATAAAAGATCTGAACTTTTGGACACAACAAAAACATGCTTTTGCAATATCTGCCCAGACTGTCAAAGTGATAGATTTGATACATGTGTAAAATGTGATAATGCATTTAGTGATGGTCTACAAGCTTATCTCATGGGAACAAATGAAGACATAAAAATGCAAAGACAGCAAAGAAAAGCGAGAACGAAAACCTGCCCAATTTGTTATTCAGACAAGGATGTTGATTTAGTTCGCATACTTCAGTGCAATCATATAGTCTGCGAAGAATGCTTGGTGATGCTGATGTCAGGAAATATAAAATCAGGAGACTTCAAACAAGCATCCATTTGTCCAGTAGAAAACTGCAAAAGGGAATTAGGAGAATTAATCATGAGAGATTTATTGACCCCTGAACTTTGGAACAAGTGGAATCTTTTAGTTATTAACAATACGTTTCAAATTATTCATTGTCCAAGATGCAATCAACCATTTGAAGCTCTTCATAATAGACGAACAGTGTGTTTGAATAGAGATTGTGGCTTTATTTTTTGTAAGCAATGTTCAGAAGAGTATCATGAACAAGGAAATTGTGAGTTCTTTTTTATTCAGAACAGAATTAGAGAAATGGAAGATCTTGGTTTTGTGATATCGCAGTGCCCAGGATGCAAAACTCCTTATTTGAAAGATGATCATTGTGACCATGTCACCTGCAAAAAACCTACATGCGGGATTGATTTCTGCTTCAGTTGTGCTTGTATAAGATCCCCTACTCTTGAGCATGGAAATCATTACCACAGACCTGATTGCAGATTTTATTTTGAGCCTCCAAAAGGAGAAGATGAAGTTTTCAAGCCAAAATGCACTGAATGTGTAAGGCTTGGAGCTGTATGTCCACCCCCAAAGCGATTAAATGTCCCTAGAAAATTTGGAGAAGAAGAAATTTAATTTAATTCAATTAAAAGTAAGCATATTTATATGTTATATGTTTTTTTCGGTACTTTTTTATTTGTACATTCTCTTACACCAATTGGAAGTAAAAGTGCAAAAGATATAAACCCAGCAATCAGCATAAAAATAAAAGAATACATCCAGTCAAAAGACGCCAAATATCCAATTAAAATCTGCCCAAATGCTGCTCCCAAGCTTCCAGTCCCATCAATAATCCCAGCTACAGTTGATAACGCTTTTTCACACGATTTATCGCTATCATGTCTTCCGATATCAACTGAAACAGCTCCAGGAATTAACTGTCCTGCAGCACCAGCTAAAATTCCAATCATAAAAGACAGAAAATAAAAAATCCACCACATATTAACAGGAACTGCTTCAAATCCCCAAATAACAGGCAACGTTGCAAACATTATCATGCAAAGTGTTGGCCCTCGAGATCCCAACTTATCAGTGACCCATCCAAATATAAAAACCCCAACCAAGCTTGCAACGTCATATAAATTTGCCATAATTCCAATGCTGTTGCTGTCTATTTGGTAGTCGTCATGTAAATAATAAGGAAGCCACATTAATATGGCGTAATTTAAAGTTTTTACACTTGCAAAACTTAAGGAGTAGTTTATAACACCTGGCAGAAGCCAAGCTTGCCAAAATGTTAGTTTCTTTTTTGGCTCCTTTTTTATTTCGGTATTTGTGCCAAGCAGAAGAGGGGTTGATGCCTCCAAAGAATATTCAGGCTTGTCTTTGCCGAAAATTCATAGCAGAAGTGCAATAAAAATCATAAAATAAGCACAGAAACTCATAATGAGTTTCCAGCTAACTTTATTGTAGATCAAAACTGCAGAAAGCTGAGCCCCAATAAGGTGACCTGCTGCTGCGTTTGAACTCCAAAATCCTATGATTTTTCCAGTGTTTGCTTTTGGAGACCAATTTCCCATTATTGAGACGCTTGATGGCCAAGCTGCAGACTGAAATATTCCTTCAAGACCAAATAAAATTGAAAAAGCCAATGGACTATTAATCTTGAAGCTTCCAAGTATAACGCAAATTAAGTATATAATTCCTCCTAACCCGACTCCAATAGATGCTACTTTTGAAGGAGAGATCTTGTCACTCAAAGTTCCGCTTATAAAGTTTCCAATTGCATAGCAGAATAAAAATGTAAAATCTAATGTTCCAAGTATAGTTGAGTCCATGCTCAAATCCTCACCAATTTCTGGCTTAACCATTGATCAGCTTTGTATTGATATGTGCCTAGCTGCAATTGTAAAATATGTGATAAAGAAAATTCAAATTTGGTTCTTCAGTAAATCTTTACTGCTCATTTTATTGAAATTATTAGTTATTTATGGGGAACAGAAATATGAGCTTTTATTTATATATAATCAGAAAATCAATTAAATTCAAAAGTAAAGCAAATTAATATTAAGCCCAAAAAAAATTAAATACCTTTTGGTTTTTTTAAATAGGTTTATATTATAACTTAGCGACTGATTCTTGGAGCGAATCAGTGAGCTTATTTGCTCGACCTGTAGGTGAAGGTGATATGTTAAAAGACGGATTTGCAGAATTTTCTAATGCTGATATTTCTTCTTTCACTGTGAATAAAGACATCTTACGATTTGCCAAAGTATTAGTTTTATCTTCTGAATCTTTGATGCCTGTTCCTTTTCTAGCCAGAACGACTAGCTTTGGAGGTGTAGAATCAGTTTCGATAACAGATGGCTTTCTTATCTTGGCTTTTCCTAATACAGGAGTGCATCCCATGTTATTTTATCATTTTATAGTTACCTCTAAGTCTTTTATTTATGTATGAATTAAAATACTTTAGCTTCTTGATTTTGAAAATTTTGATTTTTAATTATTATGCTTATTAGATTGATTTCACTATTACGTGAACTTTAAATATATAATTCATGTGAAAAATTTTATATCAGGCAAGCCTATTCAGATAGATAAACTTATTTTTGAAATTGAATAAGTTGTTTTTTTTGATGAAAAGTGCGGAATGATTTTTAATTTATTTATATATATAATTTTTTTAATAAGTACAGTAGTTAGTATTTGAAAAAAATATATGGATTATTAAGTCATATATATATAAAAAAATATTGAATTATTACAATGAAATTACAAAATCAGCATACAAAGAACAATGATCTGAAGGCCAATCAACTTCATTTTCAGCATATCCACACACTTCACATAGCAGTGAATCTTCTGAATTCCTATATAAAATCCTATCTATTCTATCCTTAGGATTTCAGCTTGGGTATGTATTTCCATCATTATCTCCTTCCAAAATTTTCCAAGCATCCTTCAATTTCTGTTTACCTTTATTTTTTCCTTCCAAAAATTCCAAACTGCTACCCTTGACATTTATATCCTCCAACAATATTTGTGGGGTCTCTTCATCAACTTCTGAGTCCATAAATTTCAATATTTCTCCTGATTGCTTAGCCTGACACTTATTATCACAGCTCAATTGAGTATTAAATACAGATATATTCTTAGTTGGGTGACTAATAACAGCTTTTAAGCATGCTCTGTTATTTTTATCTTCTTTTGTTTTTGATAATTGTTTTGATTTAATGTCAATAATAGGAAATCTTGAAATAATACCAATACCATCAATTACTCCATTGCTAAAATGCGTAACTTCTAGCCAATATGAGTAAGGATATTCTGGAAGTTTATCTAATAAATCTGTCATCATATTTTTTCCTCCAGCTTTTTCACAGCTGATATTATCAATAAATCTATTTAAACATCTATTAAAAGTGCAGAGCCCATAATAAGGATCATATTTGGCCTCTTGGATTCCGATAACATCAGGATTTACTATTTTTATCTGTTTTGCAATCATTTCAACTCTTTTTTCTCAGTTATAAAATGATGATAAGTTATAAGTTTGCAGCCTAATTACTGTTGGTGTATCTGAATAAAAAATACCAGGATATGCAACATATATTAATAGTTTTTTTGTGCATTTTAAATATTCTTGCAAGCTGCAATCGTCATTAATAACGATCCAATCTTCAAGGTACGGGCCTGAAAGTTGAAATGTTGGTTCATAGTCTCCCAGCAGCTCAGAAATGTTGCTGATTAAAAAATACTAATATAGCATTGTATAGGTAAAATTATTGGGACAGAAAATATCATACGTTCTGGATTCAAGTATGACCTTAAGGCATATTTTAGTTTCCATAGTATTTATTTTTTATTCATATTTAAAATGAAATGTATCAGAAACATTTAGATACCGTTTGCCATTTTTTTAAATCTGAAGAATAATTATTATATTGAAATTTAATTAAAATTCCCAAGTAGTCTCTGCATACATTGCCCAGATGAATTTAGCTCTCAGAGTTTTAGCAAATACTTTTTCAATTGGTACTTGATTCTTTTTACACCAGGCAACAGTGATTCTTGGGTCCATATAATTAATTTTTGAAGTCTGCAGTGCAATTGTTTTATTGTCATCCTTCATTTTTAATTTGATTTCCATATTTTTCACAGCTGTTTTCGCTTTAGCCAATGCTTTTTTAGTATTTTCTTCAGTGCAAGGCAATTTTCTTTCTGTATCCACCGAATTTCTCCCAGTTTTAATAAATTTCATATGATCTTCAAGTATCCGAACATCCTCAAGTTTTTCTTTTAATTTTTCCTGGAGTTTTTCCATCATATTTTCAAAGTTTTTTGGAGTCGATTTTTGATGATTACACAATATAGCAACTTCTCTATTCGCGTCAGTATAAAATTGAACTTTTTCTTCCACAGACTGATTTTTTCCTTTAAACTTGGCGAGTTGTTGCTGCAAACAAATTGATGCGTTATAAGTTCTAAACATTTTCGCAGATAGCCCACGCATAAGACTTCTTAAATAGTCATTAAGAGTTTGGGCAGTTATTGAATCAAATAAATCATTTTCTTTTTCTTTTCCTTTGCAAAATTCTTTTAAATTGTTATAGACTTCAGGGATTATTTGAACTGTGTTAAAATACCTCATAGAGTCTTTGCCGAGGAAATCTAATGTGATTTGGTGGTTTTTTTCAAATTTTATATGTTCAACTCGTAGAGAGCAACAGCCAACAGTATCAGCTTCATCTTCGGTTTTTTCGTTTCCTACACGTAATGCAAGTTTATCAATCAAATATAAAGCTGAGCCTAGTTGTTTGTGAGTAGAACTATCAGATAGTATTTTTTTATTATAGTCTGCTCTGATTTCATCAATCATTTCTTTTAATTTTCTTGCTTTTTCATATTTTAATTTATCGCTGAGTCCTTTGAATTTTGAAGCTGCTGACAAATAGACATATTTTTTGCTTGAAAAACTTAGCTCAGGGTCTTCGTAGAACGCAAGTCAAGTAGTATTATTAGTGTGCGTAACAGATTTTCAAGAATGTCCTGGCAGTGGGCATATAGGAACTTTATTTCTTTTTCCTACATTTATTGTAATATCTTCAGGAGTAAGTCTTCCTTTGATGCTTCCTCCTTTTGGGTGTTGGCCTCTTCCTCTAAATAATCCTGGCGGTTCTACAATAATATTCGATATTTTTTCTCTTGTATTATCCACAATTGCATATCCCATTTCTTCAATAATTTGTTGCTTCGCTTCTTTTTCAGCCTTTTTTTCTTCTGGAGGTCTTAATTTTTTTAATTCTCTTTGAGCTTCAATGTGCATATTTATCCCTTTGAAATCGCAGCCATTTAAGGACTTAATTTTATGATTTTCACCAAGAACTTTTAAGAAACTGCTTTCAAAATTTTTTCTGAAAATTTCTTTTGACTCCCATTCAGTTCCTATGACGGAGGCTCACATTGTGGCAATTTCTTCTTGTTCAGGGGTTAAAGAAATAGGCTCGCCATTGTAAATAAGAGGGACTCCATGAGGTTGGTATAAGGGCGAATTTATTTAGGAATATATAAAGATAAAAAAGATTGAAATATCTATTTTGCTTTTATTCTCTTATAAAATTGGGCAAAAAACATGATATTTATGCGTCACTTTTAAAATTATATAATTAAAAAAATAAATCTGCTATTTCGTATTTTAAAATTATGATTGAGTTAAGTCAATTTATTTGTATTAAATAAATTATTTATTTAATAAGCATAACATAAAGATTTACTTTAGTATTGATTACTCAAATTATATCATTTTTATCTTATATAGAAACCGAAAAAATAAGATGCAATCCTACTCAGCCTTATTTTTCCATTGAAACTATTAAATGGGAATAATTAAATATTCTCTTTGATAAAGTCTATTGAAGCACTAAATTATTCTTTATTAAATCGGAGTTTTCTATTAAAATATTAATTCAAGTAATTGTCAGAAAATCACTAAAAAATTATTTCAAAATAACCCACAAGATTTCTGAAGTAAAAAGAGTTTATTAAATTGTTTAATCATCTTTTCAACCGTCGATCATGCAGTTTGGCATGATAAGTGAAGTAAAAATCAAAATCTGTCATAAAATAAAGTTCTTTAAAAATGAGTTTTAATAGTAATTAGAAACATAATTGTGATAAATTTAATTTAGCTGAAGTATAATACTCTAAATTTAAGGATACCAATTTTCGAGTGTCAATTTCCTTATGAAAATTTGCATTTAATTATCTCAAACTTCCATTAACTTTTATAAAAAAAAAAGCAAAAATAATTGTGGTGATAAATTTTTTTTTGCCCACTGTTTTTTATTCTGATTTAACTTCATTCACATTGCAAATTATTATCGTATTAACTCAGCATCCATCTTTATCTTATGCATTGCAAATTTCGGTTATAAATTCAATCTGATCATTTACATTATAAATTTAAATTTGTAAGATAATGAGAATTTCCCTAATCATTTAAAAAAAATATACTCTCCAACCCTCAAATTTAGTCTTATTATTTCAACTTTTTTGTGTAAATTTGCAAGGACATATTTTAGCGCCAGTAAAAACAAATATGTGCCTTATATTGTGTAAGCCTGTCGTATGCGATCATCCTTTGTGCGTCTCCTTCTATACAAAAATGGGAGGTATGAAATTCACACCTCTCAATAGTGACGAAGACGAATATCTCTCCGTCATAAACTATCAAAATGCCGTACTCACTGACCTTATCGAACACAACCAAAAAAGTTGCGTAGCATTTGATAACCTCCTCGCTGAGGTGAAATCTCTAGGACGCTTTCTCGCAAATACAAGACATGCAGATTTGGTTATGGAAACAAATATTACTGACGAACAAATTTTCGGTTCAAACACACAAGAAGATCCTTATAAATATGAATTAAAATTAATTGAGAAATTTCCAGAAGCATTATGAAAAGAACGCGGATTCTCAATAAGAGCTTATGTGCAAGACCAAGCCGGAACAACAG
>CATKHM010001047.1:0-11670 GCA_949751825.1 Blepharisma undulans | reverse complement strand
TTTCAGCTTGTTGCAGTTATGGAATTTTGAAAGCCAAAGAATCTAAACAATCAGAAGCAGTTCAACTGATTTTTAAAGCTGAGCAAGCTAGCAATAAAGCAGAAACGTGGCTAAATCTTGGAGTATTGTACGAGCTATGTGGTCAAATTGAAGATGCAGTAATCTCATACCAAAAAGCTTTGACATTGAAAAACTATGAATTAATTGCTCAGGATAGAATCAATAACGCTGGCAATGGCAAATGCACTTATGATATGCTGATTCACCCATTATTTGACCCTACAGAAATTCCTACAAACAAAATAGTGAATAGTTCCTTAGAACCAAAAAATAAAGATTTTATGTGAATTCCTCCTCCAGAATTTTTTGCGTGGCATATGGCTAATTTTTATCAAGGATTTATGAATTTTATGCAAAATGTAAGAAATTGTGGACAATTTGAAGGAAATATCATGAAGGAATGTATATATGGGGAGCAAGAGGGAGGAGATAGTGATATAAGCGTAGAGCAAGCAGAAAAAGCAAGAAAAAAAAGAAGAGTAAAATAGGATGCATAGATATATTAATTTTATCTGAAACATTTAAGATAAATAAACAAGATTTTTGATTAAAATCAAATTATGATTAAAAATTTCAGTTATTGAATTTGGTATTTGCTAATATGGCCAAGCCTGTTAGGAGTATAAAGGAAATCGTTGATTCAATAGATAAAGGAGAGGAAATTTTAAATTATATAAGAGAACTATACCAAAATATCAACTTTGAACAGCTGAAACATGAAAAAGATAATATATCAATTTTTTTGGATCAAAATATTAAGAATGCAGATGACGCAAAATATTTATATCAAACTTATAAGATATCTCTCGCTTTCAATTCTCCGCATTTTACATTAAAAACATGCATTTTCGCTTTGAAAACAGCTACAAAACTTGATTTCAAATTCAAAGGAATATTACAATCTATAATTTCAGATAATTTAGATCGAATCTGCAATAGCCTTTTTGAGTGCAAAGAGTCAGAAGGTATTTGGGAGTTCTCAGAGATCCTTGATCGTTTCTCTTCCTCTATTTATCCAACATTTGTATCAGCTCTAAAAGGTACAATTGATGAATGCTTTAGTTCATTTTACTCTTCAGATAATAGAGATATTTTGAAAAGAAGCCTTGAGTCTTTATTGGTAATTAGAACTTCCAGAATTAATGAATATTTTAAATTGATTCTTTCTGTCTCGTTTTCTTCATTAGAATGAATAATGAAGCAAAAAGAATTTTCGGATGGGGTTAGTAATTGAGAAGAATTAGAGAGATTTGAGAATATCTGCAGGGAGCTTATTGGACTTATTGATTTGATGCTATTCAAGAGCACGACACTGCAAGAAAAAATAAAAAATGCTAAAAAATTGATATTAAAATGAAAAGCTAATAATATTGAAATTATTCAAAGGAAAAAAAGAACTGATTGATAAAAATTTTAATTATTATTAATCTCAAGAGATTTCTTTCACATCCTTTAGATTTTTATAGACTGCATCAATACTAATTTAGTTATAGGTATGCTTCTAAGTTTGTTAATTGGATTTCAAATTCAAGGCAAACATGTAAAAAGAATAATGATCCAATATTAATAATAAATTGATGCTATAATTATTTATTATCTATTAAAAAATTTTGCAGTAAAGCATGCAATTTCGAGAAATTTATGGTTTGAATATAAAATTTCAGGATTATTACTTACAGCAATCTTTTTGTATCTCAAGATAATCTATGAAAGGCTTATATCATGTGAAAACAAAGCATCCTCTATGCCTAACTTTTTATTTAGGCATGAATGAGGTATTTTTTACTTATAAACTAATCCAAATAGTTGAGATATAGAATTGAAATTTTAATCTGAGTTTATAATTATAGAAATCACACTGTATTAATATGGCTGCAGCACTCAAAAAGATAAGTGAAATCATCAGCTCAATAGATGTAAGCTATGAGATTGTAAACAACCTTAATATGAGATACGACTACACAAACCCAGAAAAGTTGAAGCAAGAAAGGGCAAACATAAAGCTGCTGATAGCTGAAAAAATTGATGCTGCATCCGATGTGAATCATTTTCATCATGCTATTAAAATTTATGCTATTTTGAATTCCCACAAGCGATTCACATGAAGGACTTGCAATTCTCTTTTAAAAGCAGCCAAGAAACTTGACGCAAAATTTAGTGGAATCATGAATTTAATAATGACAGATATTTTTCCAAAAATTTCAATTGTCATTGGCGAATGTAGTGAATTAGAGGATATATGAAAATGATGAGATACAATATGAAATTTAGTGCCAGAGAGTTCAGTACATAAATCATATCTTATTAAATATATTAATCGTCGCCTAAACTCATATGAAATGTTCAAAAACAAAGACAAACTGATACGAGGTCTTAAATTTTTATTATCAATTAGACCTAATCCAAATTCAAATGAAATTGTTGATTCTGTAGTAGATTCCTCATTGGATTGAATTAAAAACAGAGAAAATGTTGTAAGCAAAGTTAGAGACGTTGAAATTCACAATGAATTTGCAGCTGATAGCAATGAAATTATGGCACTTATTGAAAGTATACCAATTGAAAATGAGAGTCTGCGACAAAAAATACAAAATATAAAAAAGCTAGTACCAAAAGTAAAAGTGGCTAAGCTAGCTAGTATCAATATTGCAAATGAAAATGCGGAGGATCGTATGCTATATTCATTTCATCCTTTTAGAATACCAGCCAATAAAATTAATATTGTAGAGAAGATTTCTCAGACTTCATATTATATGGGAGAGAATGCGTATGCTAACACTGCAATTTACAAAGGCATATATAATAACGATACACCTGTTTGCATTATATCCTATCATCAAAATTCAAATTCACTAGAGTTATTTTTAAGAGAATTAGATCTTACAAAGTTACTTAGTGAAAATGATCCTTGCTTTTTGAAATTTATTGGATGAAGCTATGATAAAGTCCACACTAACACTGAAATTGAACATATTTATTCAATTATAACAGAGGATTTCACTGATACACTAATGGATGACATCATTGCTCATAGTGAAAGCAGGCATAAATATACTTATAATGAATATGCAAGAATTGTTTATGATTTATTAAAGGGATTTTCACTACTAGAATCTAAAAACATCCTTCATCTTAACTTAAAGCCTCAAAATATTCTTCTTACTCAACATAGACAGGTAAAAATTGCTGGATTTAACATTTCAAAAACATTTTCAAGAGAGGATGGTCTCTCATATTCAAAAAATAATAGCCAAACATGGTCTGATCTTTATATCGCTCCAGAAATTTATAACGCTTGAAATAATTGCGAAAGAGAAAAAAGATGTGATATAGATTTTGCGAAAAATGCTGATGTTTATTCCCTGGGACTTATTTTTATGCAAATGTATTCTTTACTTCCAATACAAGAGTTGAATAGCCCCGAATATTATGGAAAAATTAAAGATTATGTATCTGTTTTTAAGCCAAAGAACGTAGCTAATATGCTGAAAGGCATGCTTACTATAGATCCTTCTCAAAGGATGAGTTTTAGAGAGGCCTTGCACTGCTTTGTGAATAATAAAGAAGAAACAAAAATCACTGATGTGCAAACTGAATCTAATCAACTATTGAAAAATTCTATTTTAAATGAAGCTGATCTTGAAAACCTAACAATAATTGATATAAGTGAGATTAAAATCAACGAAGATTGAGGATGCAAATCAAAGAATTTGTCTGATGGGGTGATCCTTGAATTTAAAAGAGGAATTTATCATCAAAACCCAGTTCTTCTTAGAACTTTCAAACATCAGGATAAAAGTAAATTAATTCCATATATAGAAGAAGCTAAACTATTAACGTTTATGACTGGAGCTCATGAGACTTTTATAAAACATTATGGCTTAATTTATGACAAAGCGCAACCTGACTCACTTTCTCTTGTTACAGAATTATGCAACCGAAGCTTAATGGCAGAAATCACAAATATGATCAGAGCAAAATGTTATTATGAAGAAAATCGGCTGGTGTATTATATCAGATTACTTTTAGAAGGATTTATGATTCTTAAGCAATATAATATCAAGCAACTAAATATAAGGCCTCATAATATATTATTTAATACAAAAAACACTCTAAAAATTACAGAATTTACAGTTCCTGAGACAGGATTGGTTAGTAATTGTAAATTGCCTGAAAATGAAAGCTTTTTTCTTCAAAATGAAGAAGATTATTTGCCTCCAGAAATAAATGCCAAACCAAAAATTACCAAAAAAGCTTGTGTGTATTCTCTTGGTCTTGTATTTTGGCAAATGGCTACTCTTTATCATACCTCACAGCTTGATTTTAAAAAGTTGAAAATTAATATTAAATCTCCACTTATTTTTTGTTTATTGGAGCGAATGTTACGTAAAGAGCCAAGTCTAAGGATAAAATTTGCTGATGCATACAACTCATTTAAATATGTCGCATAATACCAAGTATATATATATTTAATACTTAAAATATTTAGTTTGTTAATAAAAGATTTGACATTATTGAATGTTTGTTTGTTCAGCAGTTAAAAAATTTAAAATTCATGTTGCTAAGAGACTCAACTTATTTAAGGCTTATACATTTGAAAGCAAAGAACCCTCTATAAGCAGCTACCAACATTTAGGTATGATTGAATATACCTTAAATATAATGAAAAAATCTCTTCATAATTAAATAAAGTAATGTTCTAATATAAATTTGAAATCAAGCATAAATAGTATAAACGAAATTTATGAATAAATCAGCTTTGATTTAATTGCTATTAAAAATTATTTGAATTCAATTTGAAGAATCTCTTATCAAATTAGTATGACCATGACTACTTGAGCAAAAGAAAAATCGTGGATTCAGTTTTAATAGATAATAATATGCAAAATGCATTTCTGAAAGCTTTAGCTATCTAAAGAAGTATAAATATATAATTTATTGCTTAATGAATGAGATAAAATTTATTTAAAATAATAATTTAAATCACAATGATCTCTATTCTGAAAATTATTAACAAATTTTAATTTAATAAATAAGTTACTCTCAGGGCTATATTATAGAAATCAGATTGAAATTAATATGGATCTATCTGTCTGAAATATAAGCGAAATCATCAAGTCAATAGATTGAAATTATGGGATTATAAATCGCCTTAATCAAAGATACGAGTACCAAACCCCAGAAAAGTTGAAAAAAGAAAAAGAAAATATAAAAATACTATTGACTGAAATGATTGAGGTTGCATCTGATGTGGATCATTTTTATCATGCTTATAAAATTTATGTAATATTGAACTCTTGCAAGTTTTTCACATGGAGAATTTGTAATTCTGTTTTAAAGGCAGCTAAAAAGCTCCAAGTAAAATTTCGCGGAATAATGAATTCAATAATTTCAGATAATTATGACAAAATTATGATGCTCATTGAAGAATGCAATGAATTGGAGGATATATGAAAATTATCAGATACCATAAGCAATTTAGTGCCAGAGAGCTCATCATATAAATCACTTCTGATTAGACATATTAATAGTCGCTTAAGCTTAGTTGCCATGTCAAATAATAAAGATACTCTGAAGCGAAGTCTTAATTTTTTAATCGAAATTGGAATCAGGCCAAATTTAATTGAAATTACTGATTTTGTACTGTATTCCTCATTGGAGTGAATTAAGGACAAAAATCGTTTTGTGAGCAAAGTTGAAGATGCTAAAATCCACGATGAATTTGAGGCTGATAGTAATGAAATTATGTCACTTATTGAAAGAATACCAATTGAAAATGATAGCTGGCGGCAAAAAATAGAAAATGTACAAAAGATTATACCAAAGGTAAAAGTTGTTGAATTGTCCAGTGCCAATATGGTAAAGAAGACTGCAATGAATCATATGCAATCTAATTTTTATCCTTTTAAAAATGATAGAAAATCAGCTGATAAAATTATTATTGAAGAGAAGATTTCTCAGACTTCATACTCTATGGGAGAGAGCATTCATACTATAATTTACAAAGGTGTATATAATAACGAAACATCAGTTTGCGGTAAATCCTATTATCAAAATTCAGATTCATCAGAGTTATTTTTAAAAGAATTAGAGCTTACAAAATCGCTTAGCGAAAATCATCCTTGCTTTTTAAAATTTATGGGATGAAGCTATAGCAAAGATTATACTGACACTGACATTGAACATATTTATTCAATTATGACAGAGGATTTCACTGATACACTAATGGATGACATCATTGCTCGTTGTAAAAGCAGGCAGAAATATACTTATAAAGAATATGCAAAAATTGTTTATGATCTGCTAGAGGGGTTTTCACTATTAGAATCTAAAAACATTCTTCATCTTAACTTAAAGCCTCAAAATATTCTTCTTACTCAACATAGGCAGGTAAAAATTGCTGGATTTAACTTTTCAAAAACATTTTCAAGAGAGGATGGCCTCTCATATTCAAAAAATAATAGCCAGACATGGCCTGATCTTTATATAGCTCCAGAAATTTATAACGCTTGAAATAATTGTGAAAGAGAAGGCAGATGTGATATAAGCTCTGCAAAATATGCTGATGTTTATTCTCTAGGACTTATTTTTATGCAAATGTATTCTTTACTTCCAATACAAGAATTGAACAGCCCTGAATATTATGGAGAAATAGAGGATTATGTGTCTCTGTTTAAGCCAAAAAATGTAGCTAATATGCTGAAAGGCATGCTTACTATAGATCCTTCTCAAAGGATGAGCTTTAGAGAGGCATTGCGCTGCTTTATGAATAGTGGAGAAGAAACAAAAAGCACTGATGTGCAAACTGAATCTATTCAACTATTAAAAAATTCTATTTTAAATGAAGCTGATCTTGAAAACCTAACAATAATTGATATAAGTAAGGTTAAAATCAACGAAGGTTGAAAATATCCATCAAAGAGTTTGTCTGATGGAGTGATCCTTGAATTTAAAAGAGGAACTTATCATCAAAACCAAGTTCTTCTTAGAACTTTTAAACATCAGAATAAAAGTAAATTACTTCCATATATAGAGGAAGCTAAACTATTAACGTTCATGATAGGAGGTCATGAAACTTTTTTAAATTATTATGGCTTAATTTATGACAAAGCGCAACCTGATTCACTTTCTCTTGTCACAGAACTATGCAACCGAAGTTTAATCGCAGAAATCTCAAATAGGGAAAAAACCAATACTTATTATGAAGATAATCGGCTAATGCAATACATCAGATTACTTTTAGAAGGATTTAAGATTCTTGAGAGTTATAATATAGAAAAATTGAATATAAAGCCTCATAATATATTATTTAATGCAAAACACATTCCAAAAATTACAGGATTTACAGTTCCAAAAACAGGTTTGGTAAGTAATTGCATGTTTCCTGAAAGTGAAATTCTTTTTCTTCAAAATGAAGAAGGCTATTTGCCTCCAGAAATGAATATCAACTCAAAAATTACCAAAAAAACTTATGTATATTCTCTTGGTCTTGTATTTTGGCAAATGTATACTCTTTGCCATACCTCAAAGTTTGATTTCAAAAATTTAATAAAAATCATTGATTCTACACCTATTTTGTTTTTATTAGAGAAAATGCTACGTGAAGAGCCAATCCGAAGACTGTGTTTTGAGGAAGTATACAATTCGATTAAATAGTTTCTGCACAATACTAAGCATATATTTTTAACAATTAAATATTTAGTTTGTTAATAAAAGATTTGATATAATTGACTATTGTTTGCTCAGCAGTTAAAAAATTTAAAATTCATGTTGCTAAAGAAACTGTGAGAAACATTAATTATTTTAAAACATTTAATCTATTAATTCTAAAATTATTATAAAATAATTGTTGAAACGATCTATATTCAATTAATTTAAAGTGATAAATTAGCAATTGTGTGCTTATATGTTTTTATGTGTTTTTATATGTGTTTATATATTTTTCTATGCGTTTCATATAAGTTTATATGTATTTATATGCATTTATATATATGTGTTTATATATTAATAAATAAAGAATATTAAAATGAAAAGCTAATAATATTGAAATTATTCAAAGGAAAAAAGAACTGATTGATAAAAATTTTAATTATTATTAAGAGATTTCTTTTACATTCCTTTAGATTTTTATAGACTGTATCAATACTAATTTTGCTATAGATATGCTTCTAAGTTTGTTAATTGGATTTCAAATTCAAGGCGAACTTGCAAAAAGAATAATGATCCGAATATTAAAAATAAATTGATGCTATAATTATTTATAATCTATTAAAAAATTTTTCACAATTTAGAGAAATTTATGGTTGGAATATAAATTTTCAGGATTATTACTTACAGCAATCTTTTTGTATATTAAGATAATCTATCAAATGCTTATATCATGTGAAAACAAAGCATCCTCTATGCATAGCTTTTAGATTTAAGCATGAATGAGGTATTTTTTAATTATAAACTAATCCCAATAGTTGAGATATAGAATTGAAATTTTAATCTGAGTTTATAATTATAGAAATCATATTGCGATTAATATGGCTGCAGCACTCAAAAAGATAAGCGAAATCATCAACTCAATAGATGTAAGCTATGAGATTGTAAACAACCTTAATGTGAGATACGACTGCATAAATCCAGAAAAGTTGAAGCAAGAAAGAACAAACATAAAGCTGCTGATAGCTGAAAAAATTGATGCTGCATCCGATGTGAATCATTTTTATCATGCTATTAAAATTTATGCTATTTTGAATTCCCACAAGCGATTCACATGAAGGACTTGCAATTCTCTTTTAAAAGCAGCCAAGAAACTTGAAGCAAAATTTAGTGGAATCATGGATTTAATAATGACAGATATTTGAAACAAAATTTCATTTCTCATTGGCGAATGTAATGAATTAGAGGATATATGAAAATTATGAGATATAATATGAAATTTAGTGCCAGAGAGTTCAGTATATAAATTATATCTTTTTAATTCTATTAATCGACGCTTAAACTCATATGACATGCTCAAAAACAAAGATTCACTGAAACGAAGCCTTAAATTTTTATTTACAATTAGACCTAATCCAAATTCAAATGAAATTGTTGATTCTGTACTCGATTCCTCATTGGATTGAATTAAAGACAGAGAAAATATTGTAAGCGAAGTTAGAAGCATTGAAATTTACAATGAATTTGCAGCTGATAGCAATGAAATTATGGCACTTATTGAAAGTATACCAATTGAAAATGAGAGTCTGCGACAAAAAATACAAAATATAAAAAAGCTAGTACCAAAAGTAAAAGTGGATAAGCTAGCGAATACCAATATAACAAATGAGAATGCGGAGGATCTTATGCCATATTCATTTCATCCTTTTAGAATACCAGCCAATAAAATTACTATTAGAGAGAAGATTTCTCAGACTTCATACTATATGGGAGAGAATGCGTATACTAACATTGTAATTTATAAAGGCGTGTATAATAATGATACGTCTGTTTGCGTTATATCCTATCATCAAAATACAAATTCTACAGGGTTATTTTTAAGAGAATTAGAACTTACAAAGTCACTTAGTGAAAAGGATCCTTGCTTTTTGAAATTTATTGGATGAAGCTATAGTAAAGGCCACACTGACACTGAAATTGAACATGCTTATTCAATTATAACAGAAGATTTCGCTGATACACTAATGGATGACATCATTGCTCATAGTGAAAGCAGGCAGAAGTATACTTATAAAGAATATGCAAAAATTGTTTATGATCTGCTAGAAGGATTTTCACTAATAGAATCTAAAAACATCCTTCATCTTAACTTAAAGCCTCAAAACATTCTTCTCACTCGACATAAGCAGATAAAAATTGCTGGATTTAACATTTCAAAAACCTTTTCAAAAGAGGATATTCTTTCATATTCAAAAACTAATAACCAAGCATGGCTTGATCTTTATTTAGCTCCAGAAATCTATAACGCTTGAAATAAGTGTGAAATAGAATCCAGAGTTGATATAGATTTTGCAAAAACTGCTGATGTTTATTCCCTGGGACTTATTTTTATGCAAATGTACTCTTTGCTTCCAATAAAAGAATTGAACAGCCCTGAATATTATGGAGAAATTGAAGATTATGTATCTCTGTTCAAGCCAAAAAATGTAGCTAATATGCTGAAAGGCATGCTAAATTTAGATCCTATTCAAAGGATGAGTTTCAGAGATGCATTACGCTGCTTTATGAATAATGAAGAAGAAACGAAAATCAATGATATACAAACTAAATCCTTTGAGCGATTGAAAAATTCTATTTTAAATGAAGCTGATCTTGAAAACCTAACGATAATTGATATAAGTGAGGTTAGAATCAACGAAAGTTGAGGATCTAAAACAATGAATTTATCTGATGGAGTGGTCCTTGAATTTAAAAGAGGATATTATAATAAAGTTCCAGTTCTTATTAGAACTTTTAATCATCAGGATGAAAATAAATTACTTCCATATATAGAAGAAGCTAAATTATTAAAATTTATGACTGGAGCTCATGAGACTTTTATAAAATATTATGGTATAATTTATGACAAAACACAGCCTTACTCACTTTCGCTTGTTACAGAATTATGCAATTGAAGCTTAATGGCAGAAATCACAAATCTGCGCAAAGCAGATGCGTGTTATGAAAAAAATCGGATGATGTGCCATACCAGATTACTTTTAGAAGGATTTATGATCCTTCAGAATTATAATATAGAGCAATTGAATATAAAGCCCCATAATATATTATTTAATGCAAAAAACACTCCAAAAATTAAAGGATTTACAGTTCCTGATACTGGATTCATTAGTAATTGCAAATATCCTGAGAATGAAAGCAGTTTTAGTCAAAACGAAGTAGATTATTTGCCTCCAGAAATCAATGTCAAATCAAAAATTACACAAAAAGGTTATGTGTATTCTCTTGGTCTTATATTTTGGCAAATGACTACTCTTTGCCACACCTCACAATTTGATTTTAAAAAGTTAAAATCTATTAAATCCTCACTCTTTTTGTGTTTATTAGAGCAAATGTTACGCGAAGAGCCAGGCCAAAGGATAAGTTTTGCTGATGCATACAATTCATTTAAATAGTTACTGCATAATACTAAGCATATATATTTAACATTTAAGATTTGGTTTAATTAATAATTTGACATTTATTCAATGACGGTCTGCTCAGCAGTTTAAAACTTTAAGAGTTATGTTGTTAAAGGAAGAACAGTGCTTAACTATTCATCATTTGATAGAATCATCTTATTCTTAATCTAAACTATAATCCCACGAAGATATATCTCGAAAGTCATATTCAAATTTTGGATTTTGTATTTCATATGCATTCAATTTACTATTACTATGTGAAGCTTGTGATTGAAGATTTGATTGTATCCTTCTTGGATTCAAAGACATTGCAAGCCTTGGCATTCTAGAATTAATGTTTGGAGTTTGAATTACTCTTGTTGGTTTTCATCTCCCAACATTTTCACAATTTTCATGCATCTGAGTAGTAATGAAGCTTTTTCTGAGCCTTGAGCCATTTAAACTTTCTTCTTCTGGCCATTGAGATACTCCTAGTTTTTTGCCTTGAATTCTTCATATTGAATTG
>CATKHM010001046.1:0-11670 GCA_949751825.1 Blepharisma undulans | reverse complement strand
GTAATGCTTGAACTGCGCCATTTTCGTCAATTATTAAGGTAATTCCAGAAATTGGTTGATTGCCATAACAGAATAATTTGCCATTTGGAAGCTGAGTTATGCATGTTTTAGAACTTAACGATTCTGGAGTCATCAAGATTTTTAGTTCTTTGCTTTCTAATTCAGTGTTATAAACTCATAAACTAGTTCTGTTGTTTTCTTCTTTAATGTTGTAAAGAGAAGTTTTTTGATGATAAGTGTTAATGTAATCTTGAAAAGCTTGCAATAGTGGTGGATTATTCACAATAGGATCATTTTCATAAGCTAAACAAGTGTTTCTGAACTCTATCTCTGATTCTGGGCAGCCAGATAAGTTTGAAAGTTTGGATATCTTGTCTCTTAAAGATTTTATATTGTTCTCATTTTGAGAATTTTCTGCTTTGCTAAGCTTACAATTAATATCATCAGTAATAATGGCAATTTGCGAATTAAGTGCTCTTGCCTCATATTCTGCTTTTAATGCTAATGCTTCCTTTCACTCTTCAAATTCTCTTTTGTTATTTTTGTTCTCATTTATTAGAATGGAGAGTGAATCCTTTATATTTGCTAGCTCATTGCCTTTAAGTCTTATTTCTTTGCTATGCTCTTCCAGTGTGCTTTCTATCTTCATAAATCTCATATTCATATAAGCTTCAAATTTGTCTTCAATAAAGCATGAAATCATTGATTCAATTTTTTCATTAAACCCACAAAATATCTTTGCATCATGCAAATCTGGGCTGCCTGGCATCATTATTTTTAATTTTTCAATAGCTTCGTTAGGCTGTAAATTTAATAATCCCAAAATTGGATCTTTTTCTAACTTTGATATTTTCTGAGCTTGGGAAATTTTTGAAAAATAACTGGAAATTGCATCTGAAAAAGATTCCAAACTTTTTAGAATTTCTTTTAAGGTTTTTTTGGATTCAAAAGTGTGTGCGCTGAAGGAAGCTAAAAATTTTTTCTTCAAGTTATTATGCTTCAGAGTTGCTTTTATAAGAAATTCAAGAATAGCTTCTTTTGTTCCCTCATGAGGATCTACAAAAGGAGTATCGAATGAATGAGTGTTTCTAAGCAATTTCAAATGTTTTTCTGTATGCAGCTCGCATGAGTATGTTTCAGGGGAAGTGCATTGACAAGCATACTTAATTTTTAGCATACAGCCTGGCTCGAAACATTGCTTGATTTCCATATAAAATTGTTAATTTTACTCATTTTACTATATTCCATCGCTATGAATATGTCCTCAATTTTCATGCATTTGTTATCACTATTAATGCCTTGAAAAATAAAATGAAATTGATTTGAAATTACTCGGAGTGCCAGTGTGCTTTTGCTTATTTTGTTATTGAATAGTAATTTAGCTTTCTTAAATGTTATTAACTTTTAAATATGAATAATTGAATTAAAATTTTCAAATGCCGGATCATGCTCAAGAATTACTTTCATTTAAAGCCAACTGCTCGAATTTCGGAGAAAATTCTAAATGCTTTACATGTCCAAAAAGAATGAAAAATCCTGAATGCGCTATTCTTGCCGCAATTTATGATGCCATGCTATCATAGTCAATAAACAGCCAAAGATTTGTTACTGCTTCAACTTCTTTTCTGCTTTCAAACACTAATGAATTATTATATGTTGCTGAAGCTTCATGGACTTCCCAAAATTTCAAATTATTACCCAGCTTCAATCAAAGATATTTAGTTCAATCAGATTCATATAAGAAAAGTGGTGCAACTAAGATATAAAAGAAAAGACCAAAAGAATGATAGTAGCTAAAGATCATTTATTGTACAGAATATTTAAATTATGCTATTGTTAGCCTATGCTGTGCAAGCTCTGGGTGTTAAAGTTCATAATATTTCAAAATAGAATGGAAAAACTGAAATTTAAAGAGTATTTACTTAGAATTATCGCCTAAAGCTTCTTTAAGAAAATAAACCGAATTGCTGAATAGACACTTAGATTCTGCAAACATAAATACCACTTCAAGAAATACATTCTTAAGTTTAATCATGTCTAAAGGCTTACTTAAGCAAATTACACAAATTCTTAAAAATTTATAAATTTCTAAAATTGACGTAATATTCAGAGTAAATATTATCTATTAAGCACAACTCTGCAATGTGTCAAATCAATAAGCCTTGAAAGTAGCTACCCAAAGCGATTTTAAATTTAAAAAATGGCGTATTATAACGATTTTTGCAAAATAATGTGCGTCACTTTTCATAACGTGCATACATTTTAAACACAATTTGACCGTTAGGCCATAACATATAATAAATTATTACCAAAAGCATGAATACTCATTCACTTGACCTAAACTCAAACAAAGAGAACCAAATCTCCAAAAAGACTCCAAGAGTTGCAGAAAATCGATTCAGATCATTCGGTCATGATATTACCAATATAACTCTTCGTCCTCTTGATATTGACAGTCAAGATTCTTTTGATCCACAACGACTTGGCTATTATGCTCACGATATTTTCAACTATCTTCAATCAATTGAAAAATTATATCTTCCTAAGGAAGGCTACATGAAACGACAGCATGAGATTAACGAAGGAATGAGAGCAATCTTAATAGACTGGATTATAGAAGTCCACCTGAAATTTAAGCTTCTTCCTGAAACGCTTTATTTAGCAGTCAATTTGATTGACAGATATCTCGAAATTGTAAGCGTGAGTACCTCGATTTTGCAGTTAATTGGAGTTTCTGCACTTTTGATAGCTTGCAAATATGAGGAAATTTATTTTCCAGATATAAAAGATTTAGCAAAAATAACAGACGACACCTACTCAAAAGCAGAAATTTTAGAAATGGAAGCAAGAATACTTAGCACTCTGCAATATAACATTACAACACCCAGCGCTTTTAGGTTTTTAGAGCGCTATTCACGATTATGTGAATTTTCTGACAAAGATTTCCATTTCGCACAGTATCTTATAGAAATGACACTTATGGAGTATAAAATGCTTAAATTTTCTCCTTCTATTGTGGCTGCATCAGCAGTTTATTTAACAAATAAGCTGAATGATGTAAAAAATGCATTTCCAAATGCATTGACAGAACAGACTAAATACAGCAAGCAAGATTTAAAGATTTGTACAAAAGAACTGTCTTTATTATTGCAAAACATCAAGCATTCTCAACACCACGCGTTAGTGAAAAAATTTTCACTTGAAAGATTTAGTGAAGTTGCCAAACCTGGAAATTCAGGAACTTACTTATAAATTTATTTATTTTTAAATCATAAATAAAAGACTTTTTATTAGAATATTATTTACTGTATAAATAAAAGTCAATTTTATTCATCACCCAATTTCAATCCACAATTCATGCAAAACTTAGCACTAATAGGGCAAATTGATTTACAATTTTTACAAGTCTCTTCTCGAGCATTTCCTTTTTCATATCTGTGCAGCCTTAAAGTTGATGCTTCCTTAATCAAATGCGCATTTTTCATCTGATTATTCGTTGGATTATACTTGGGGCATGGAGTTTCTGACAACACCCTGAATTTTTTTATTTTTGATAATTCTTTTGAGTAATCTTTTATATGTTTTTCAAGTCCTTTAGTGTCAAAAATCTTTGAGCAATGAGAACATTGTATTGGAAAAGCAAAAGAATCCATTCTTCGAGTTTTTATAGTATATTGACCACTTAATTCAGGAGAATTTCTATTAACAGGTGGAATTGAAGTTTTTTTTACAGTAAAATCATTTGGGGTGTCAACTAATGAAAAATTGAAATATCCTTGAAAATTTTCGTCTTTTACTGGAGAAGCATCAAGAGAATTTATTTTTTTATTATGTTTTTTTGGCCTTATTTTTATTGTTGGCAAGCATAAATCAGATGGAACTCGTATTAGCGGTTTCGGTTTGTTTATAATATTTTTGCAAATTGCTATATGCCTTTCGGCAGCAACTGGAGCAAATTTTCGAAGGCAGGTTTGACATTGTATATAGTCATCATATAAGACACTGGGTGGTTTTAAACTATTTAAATCTTTGCCTTTTTCTCCAAAAGACTTTATCTTCCTTTCATACCCGATAGAATTTAAAAAATTTTCATGCAGTTTATATCACTTTTTATCGTTAAATTTAGAAGTCAAAGTGATTTTTTTTGGATTTTGGAGGATTTTTGAATTGTCAAAATCCAACATGGGTAGACGTTTTCGCTTCATATCAAATTGAGGGCGTTTTACAGAAGAAAATTCACAAGCAGACTCATGCTTTGAGATTCTATCAGGTAAAAATTTTCTATGGCAAAATTTGCAGGTGTCTCTCATATCATTAATTGGGCTTAAATCCATAAAGGTTTCTGTGACACCTTCCACAGGACTTAATGATTCTCTTCTAGTTAAGGCACATTGGTGGCTTATTTGGCCTTCACATTCTTCATGAGACATAAGCTGTGAACAACTTGGACAAGAAGTGAGCCAATCTTCTATGCAGCTAAGTGGTTTCTTACAATATATTTTCTTTTGAATTAGAAGCTGCAAGTGTGGTAATCTCCATTTAATATTGGCAATTCATTTTATGGAGTTAAGTAATAGCAAAATAATCCTTTAACAAATTTAAGCTGAGAGAAATATTTTTTAACAAAGCTGGTGGCAACATATAAAAATTAGTTTTATGAAATGAGATAAAAAGAAAATAGAAATAACGTGAGAAAATGTGAATAAGAAAAATTTATTAATTCTCAACAATTAAAATATAAATGTCTTCTGACATATTTGTCAATTATTCGCAGGTTCATTCAATCGAAATTATTTAAATTTTTACAAATTGTGATAAAGTAATTATATAAAAATTCAGGATTTAAATATAAAATTCAAAAAGAATTTCGGAATTAATAAAGATCATTTGAAGCCTTAAATTATAGCATGCATTCTATTAAGAGCTGCAATTTATTTGATATGTGATGTATGCCAAATTTCCATTTTTTGAAAAAAAAAATATATGATTTTCTTTGTTTTTCTTTAAATTATAAACGATTATGAGTCAAAATTCAGCTAACAAACATAAAAAATTTTGGAAAGCAAAAAATAAATGCATAAATTGAGATATTTTATACTATAAAAACCTATATAAATGCAAAGAAATCTTAATTGATAAAATTCAAATTTGTTTGCACAACCTTTTGAATTTTCCATTAAAAACTTAATAATTTTTTTTGTTCTAGCATTAAAATGTAAGCAGCTTTTCTGCTTTTAATATTATACTGTGGCTGATTAAAAAATTTCATAATTCATTAGCCTAAAATAACTCAATAATCGCTGTCGATTAAAAAGAATAAATACTAAATTTAAACTATAAAACAATCCCCTATTAAGTTTAATATAAATTTACAATCATTTTTATCAAAAATAACATTAATACTTTTCATGCTAAATAATAATCCTATTTAGTATATATAAATGAAGAATAGCTTTATTTAGCAAAATTTTATTTGAGTTAAAGCCTTATAGCACAATTGACAGTTTTACTAAATTTAAAATGGAGAATATTGAATTGAAAAGCTTCAGTCCTTATTTGAAATTTATCAATAAATTATCTATAATAATTCAGCTCATTAAAATTCGCCTTGTAGTGAGTAATGCTTATTAATTTAGTGCCATGAATTTTTCAATATAATTAATTTTTGCTGATATAATAATTTCAGTTCTTATAAACAAAAAATGTTAGCCAAAGCAAGAAGCCATAATGAATCAATGCTTTCAAGTGGCTATGAGAGTGTTTCTCACATGGAAGATGACGATAATAACTTATCAATGTCGTTTGCTTCGTTACGAAGCTCACAATCGCGCTTGGTTTCAAAAGTTACCCTTCCTGAATTTATGTTTCACAAATCAGGTCTTATGAGGGTGAAGTGAGATATATTTATCATTATTGTTGTATTATATAACACGTTCACTATCCCTTATATTTTAGGGTTCGCTATAGAAGAAATGGCAAACCCTTCAATAAAAGCTATTGGGCTTATTAATATGATAGTTTTTTCAGGTGATATAATAATGAATTTTAGAACAACTTATTATGATTCCACTTCAGGAGATGAAGTAATTGACACTAAAAAAATAGCAATTAACTATTTAAAAACCAGACTTATTTTTGATATATTAGCAGCTTTGCCTTCAGAATATTTTTATGATATTCCGGCGTTTACACTATTTAAGCTAACAAAACTAGAAAGAATCGTCAAAGTTACGAATGATTTGATGTTTATGAAAATGACTGAGTGGATTAAGCTTTTTATTAGGTTTTGCACAATTTTGCTATGACTTAGTATTTACCTTCATCTTTTAGCTTGTTATTGGTTTTATTTAGTAAATGATGAAGATGAAAGCCACTCTTGGGTTCCGCCTTGTCTTTCATTAGACTCTAATCTAAAATATGTATATGAATCTCCTAACTATTTTAAATACTCCCAAGCCTTATATGCGATGGTTTTTGCATATTCTGGCATAGAGTTTTGGCCTCGAACAACCCTGCAGTTTGCAATAGGCGGAATTTTAGTTCTGGTTGGCTCAATCATAACAGCTGTTGTTTTTGGTCAAATTTCTGTTATTATGACTAGTTTGACCAGAGAATCCCAAAGATTAAGTGACCTTCATGATGTTGTTAATACAGCAATGAGAAATATGAAACTTCCTGATGAGCTTCAAATGAAAATTACAGATTTTTTGACGTCATCTTTCAAAATTTTAGATCAACAAGAAAGCTATGAAAGTTTTTCAAAATTAATTCCACCTAGCAAAAAGCAAAAAATCAGTGCATGCTTATTTGAAAAAGTTTTCATCGAAAGTGAATTTTTTGAAGGAAATTCTCAATTGATCAAATTTGTTTTGCAAAAATTAGACTCCCAGTTTTATCAGCCTGAATATTCAGTTGTAAACCAGTTTGATACAGAAGATTGCATTTATTTTGTAGGGATGGGGTCATGCGAAGTAGAAGTCCTTGACGAGTATAAAAATTCCCACTCAGTCAGAATATTAGAGCCAGGCTCATATTTTGGAGAGGTTTCAGCACTTTATAAGACACCTAGAACAGCCAGTGTTAAAACTCGTACCTATTCAACTCTTGCTGTGATAACAAAACCTATTCTTGGTGAGCTATTGAAAAAATTCCCAGAAGTAAAACAAACATTTTTGAATTCAGTTTCCACTTATAAAGATAATTATAAATCCTTCCTAAAAAGAACTTTATCAAGAGTTCCATATTTTGATAACATTTCACCAAGAGCAGCTGACCATTTAATCTATTCCCTCGATATCGAAAACTATGCCCCAAATTCATATCTTTTCAAACAAGACCAAACCATCGACAAAGCATTTTTAATTTTAGAAGGAAAAGTCCAAATAATTTTTGTGGTTTTTGACAGCAACCTTTCATATATTTTAAAAAGTAAACACAGGCATTCTTCAGTTTATGGAGGAGAAAATTTAGGATTAAGTTCAAGAAGCAAAAGAAGCAATTCAGGCTATGCAAACGTAAAAGGTACCAAAATTGTTATAGATGAGTTAGGAATGGGAAGTGTTTTATGTTCTAGACAATTATTAATGCAATACCCAGCCACTGTGACTTGTAGAGTTATTGAGCCTACAAGAGTAATGGTAATTACAAATCCTGATCTTGAAGATTTATTAACAGATTTTCCTAAATTGAAAAGAAAAATTGAGGCACAAAAAATAGAAATGCAGGTCTGGGACAATTTCAGACAAGAATACCTCAGAAAACAAATACCTTTAGATTATTCTAAATGCTTTAAATATGACAAAACTGCTAACCGAAAAGCTTGGAAATCCAAAATAAAAGTAAAAAATGAAGTAATTAAACTTATTATGAAAAAAAGAAACAGAAAAAACACCAAAGTTATCAGTGTGAAAGCAATGGTCGAAAAAATAAGAGCTATAGTGACAGCTGAAGAAAAAGGGCATGCAGCTATTGCATTGAAAATTTCAAAAGGAGAAATTCCGCCTGAAGCACTAGAAGTGGTTGATTTTTTAGATGCAGAAAAAATCGCAAATCCTGTTTTAACACAGTTTGCAATAAAAACCAAAGAATTGTCAAAAGTTGTGGGTTCACTTTCTCATAAAATGAACTCGATGAATGAAAAATTGATAAATGTAGGGAATTCATGTGAAGATATTGGAAGAAAAATAAGCAGATTACAGGAAACTACTAAAGCGTTAGAAATGTCTTTATAAAGTAGTTATTAAGATTAAGTAGTTATATCTTTAATCGATAATATTTGCTGTAAAGCTTCATCCTTGGGAATTTTATTATTCATTGCGGTCACAGTTTCAAATACTTTCAGCAGCCCAGCAATCAGTGTGCTTGATATATTTATGCTACTCACCATATCTCGCATCTCAAATGAAATTGTTTCGCCTTCTTTCAAAAACTTGCAGTGCTTGATTTGTTTTAGTTTTAATCCAGCTTTCTTCTCACCTTCTATAAAGAGTAAAACTCTGACAGAAGTAACGAGTATCATAACATCGTTTAAGTCTTCAAAGTTTTGATACATAACAAGTCTTTCCATATTACTTTTGATATTTGTTCTTAAAAATTCTTGAGCCTGAGCAATCTCATTGTTATATTTTTCAACAACCATAGTTGTTGAAAACTGTCTTGGGAATCTTGCTCTTCCTTTCAAATGCAATTTGCTTTTATCATCCCATGCTGTAGAATTTGCAACACCAGATGACACCGAAGTCCCAAAATGCAAAATCGCTGAAAATGGTGCCGAAATTGCTCCAAACAGCCCAATTCCAACTCCTTTAATAAACCCTTTCGCTCCTTGTTTTTTGGCACCTTTTATTGGTTTTGTAAAAATCCCAGTAACTCCTTCACCCAAATCTTTAACTCCTCCAACTACTCCATAAAATGTCCCAGTGACCACATTTTTGGTTTCCTTAATCCTATCTGCCCCTTCATCATCTCCACTGACATTTTTAAGGACTCCATACAAGCTTCCAGTTATTTTTGAAATGCTTCCAAATCCTCCTGTTACAACTCCTCCAACTAAGCCTTTTACACCTTTTCCTACCCCTTTTACGAATTCTTTAGGATTTTTTAATAGTCCTTTATAAGGTTCACTGATGAATTGGTAGACTCCTTTTCCAAGTTTATCGATTAGTTGGACAGGGTTTCCTATTAGATCGCTGGATCCAAGGATTTTGTAGAGCTGGTAGAGGCCTTGTTTTACGTAGTGGGTAATGATTTTTCTTTGGAGGTCTGGGATTGTACTGAAAACGTCGTTCATTTTTAGCTGATTAAGCTTGATCGGGGTTTCTGAAATATTAATGATCGCCCCTCCTACAGATGACAAAATCTGTCCAATTCCAAACATCTGTCTTGGATCATTTTCCATTTCAGACCTTTGTTTTGAGCTTTTAAATGTCAAATTCAAATGGAGAGATTCCAAATTCATTTCATTGATAAACACACTATTTGCTTTTTGGTTAGGAATAAAGGATAATGCTAAAGTAGAAGGATCTAAGTATTTATCAGTATTCACAGCAGACACAATGTACATTGTATTGGATCTCATCATCCCAGGTTCTGCTATAGAATCCATTAAACTTCTCAGTACAGAAAGTGACATTCTTACCACAGGCTGATCTAATTGTATTTTAAACTCTTGCAAACACAGTCTCACATTATAAAATTGATCTAAAATCACACTTTCTGTCAATGGGTTGCTCAATGTTTTTCTGCTAAAATCAAGCTGGAAAAATGGAACTGCATCTTCAGGGATTGGCAATGGAGAAAAAATGACTGGAAATTGTTTACCTCTTGCTATCATGTTATCAATTTGGAAATTTCCAAGCTTGTAATAGAATTTAAGGATTTGTTCAAGCTTTGAAGAAATCATTGACTGTTTTACCTTGGTGAAGATAGTGATTTTGTCGAAACTTATATAGAAAATTTCTGCTGGGGCATCTGTAATTAAGGAAAGACCGACACGTTTCAGCTCAATTTTGGCTTGGAAGTTGAAAAGTTTTGTAGATGGTCGGTACTTGTGGAGGGGATTTGTAATGCTTTTTATGAACTGATCATTTTTCTCTTTAAAGTCAGGATCAATGACACATAATTCTCTTGCACAGCCATTGAGACCGACATTTACTTCATAGTCAAGCATTTTTTTATTCTTTTTCTTTTTATTGGAAACTTCATCAATTGGGAATGTTTTGACTTCTTCTTTTATTGTTAAAGAAACATCTCTTGAGTCTAGTGGATTGAAAATGATGGGAATATAAGACCCAGGTAAAATTTCATGTTCTTTATATTTCGGATTTTTCATGAATGCTTTTTCTTCAGCTCCAGCATTTTCATCCTTTTTAATTTTCTTTTTGATTGCTTTTGCCTTTAAATTTTCAGCAGTTTGGTTAATTACCACGAATTCTGGATTATCCGGCAAGGAAAGATGAACAAATATAGTGGCTTGATCTTCTGTTGTTGTGATAACACGAATTGTATAGTGATACTCGTTGGAAGAATTAGGAAGATTCCATTTAATAGACCTGAAAAATGCGGCCAAACCTTTTTCTTTATCAGGAATTTCTATTTGTTCAGGCTTTTCTGCTGGAATTCTCATCTGATAGTCAAAAAGAGCATCAATATCAAATAAAGGCCCCCATTCATGTCCTCCAGCTGCTTTTGCTCTGAGTAGTCTCTTTTTTCCATGCGTAAACTTAGTAAATGCTTTCTTTTCGCCTGATTTCAGCTCGATTTCTATTAATTTTCCATTTTCTAATTGAAGAAGCTGAATATCAAAATTCAAGCTATTTTCAATCACATATCTTGGGACAAATTTAATGACTGTTGACTTTATCATCGGAGAGCTTGCGTTTTCTCTAATAATACCAATAGAAATATCTTCTGTATCCTCAGGACGATATTTAATATCAATAGAATCTGCAACTCCTGCTGCATCTATATTGAAATTTCTAGACCACTCACTATCTTTTTCTAGCTTAACTTGAAGCTTTTTTTCATTGTGACTTAAAAAGCTTATTGATCTATTATAAACTGTCACATTTTCTTCAGTTGAGAAAATCAAGTTGTGCTCAGTCTTATTGACAATAATAAACGGTGTATAAACCTCTATTAGTTTTGCACCGCATCATTTTTCTTCTTCTGTGCCTTCTTCTTTTTTGGATTTTTTCAGTTCTCGTGATCTTAAATCAGTTGTATCATTTTTCAGGTATGATTTTTTGGATATATCCATAACCAAAGAAGTTGCAGTCATTATGCGTCCATCTTCATCTGCTTCTATTGGTGCCACTTTCAAATTCATTTTTTCAACTGGTTTCATTTCAAAAATATTTTCAAGCTGGCATACCTCCGTTGTGATTTTTTCTCTAGGACTATTATGAGCCCTTAGCTTGAAATTTTCCAATTTTTTGACATTATAAATATCTCTCGACGACCCTGGGTTTATAAACCCACTTTGATTTTCTGATGAAATATAAGTCAACGTACAAGGAAGCAGATTTCTCAATACAATTGGTGGATTGAATTGGAAAAATGACTGCGTCATTTTTTTAGCTACTTTTAGTTCTAAAATTTCAAAAGCAATGCATTTATCGCTTTCTGATTCCTCAGAAGTAGGATTAGTAATTAATGTGGCTCTGTCTAGAA
>CATKHM010001045.1:0-11688 GCA_949751825.1 Blepharisma undulans | reverse complement strand
ACTTATATATTCAACGTCTTTTAGCTTACGACAGCATATGAATAATTGAACTTGAGGCTGTTCTTGAAGTGTAGCTTCAACCATTTACACGTCAATAATATAAGATACATAATTTTTCATTTATTTAGCTTTATTTACAAATAATCTTATGAGAATAATGATTTTATAATATTTTAAAATCCATTTTACTAATAATCAAAAGCATTTAAAAATAACATTAAATAGAGATAGATATTAATCATTGATAATGAATAAAGATAAATGTTTATTGTTTTAGAAAATAATTTTTTTGAATGAGCCCTTCCATGCATTGATTTTCACTCTGCAATGCGAATTCATTCCAAGGTAAATTTAGCAAAATCCCATTTCCAAGAGTTCGCGGAACGCTTGTTAGAATGATTTCATCAATCAAGCGTACCTGGGCAAAAGAAGATGCCAATGCAGCACCTCCTAGTAGCCAAATATCTTTGGTCTTTCCTGCTCTTCTGAAATTTTCAATAAACTCTTGGGGTGACTGAGATATGAATTCAACACACGCTAAATCAGTTGTGAAATTTTGCGATGTAAACACATAAGTGTGCTTATCAGGCCATTCCCAAGGCCCAAACGTGAGCGCTTGCTGATAGCTTCTGCTTCCCATCACAATAGTCCCGATCCGACTCTTCAATTTCCGATATCCCAAAATATCATCAGGATCATTCGGGACCCATAACCAATCCACTTTTCCATGGATGTCTGCAATAAATCCATCCAAAGATGCAGCCACATACAAAATTACTTTATTCATTTATTATCATTTCTTCCCCTATAGCATTTTTCTCTTATATTAATTCTTCTTTGTGTCCTTGTAGCTGGAATAATTTCTATCAATAAATTATAAAATGGAAAGGCGCGTTGAAGAGTTGCTCAGAGCACTGCATGCCTTATCTTTTACAGATGCTGAAAGCATTCTTGGAGAACTTCGAAGCTTGGTTTTAAATCCAAATCTCAGCCCCGCTCAAGTAGCATTTTGCTCTTCCAAACTATTGAATTCCGATATTTCTTTGTTAAACTTCATCAAAACCCATCGTGAAGAGCCTGACAGACTGATATGAAAAACCATGAGTAACTCTCTTGATTTAGTTTCAGACTATATTAAGACTCGTTCAAATACAATTAATGAATATATCCCCGAAATTAAAGAAGTTTGCATCCAATTGATGGCAAAATCCACCAAGTCAAGCATGGTTAAAGAAGCTGCTCTCAGGCCTCTAATTAAGCTTCTCGAGACTTTTGTGGCGACTAAGCTTAAAGATATCCTCGATCCTGAAGGAATGATCACAATTTTGCTGGACAACAAGCTGAAAACAGAAGAAAAAACCATGGGATCGACACTCAGAGGTGCAATTTATAACATGCTTGGCCTATTGGTTTCCCATTTCGAAGTAGACTTGCAGCACCGCATTCCTGAAATCCAACAGCTTATTCATATAAGAATAAGAACAGAAATCAATAAAGGCCAGAAGACTGAAGAACGAGCTTTAGCGGGCATGATGAAAGGCTTGGCATATGGATTAAAAAGCTTTAACTATTCACAAGAAGTTCTAGTAGAGCTGTTTGGATATGCAAAAGCCTTGATGCAGCCAATTGAGTCGAGATATATGATCCCTAAAGCAGCAATGAAGGTTATTTCAATGAATTCAACTGTTTTCGCAGAGCTGATAACAGAAAACGCAATACAGATTTTTAATACACTAAATGATTTAGCTAAAACGGGAGCTTATTCTATAAAATATCTAGCGCAAGACTGCTGTGAACAATGCTTAATGGTTTTAGCTGACACTTTGTCTGGAGAAGCACCAGCTCACATGCATACTTTTGAGTATATATTAAAAATCTTGAGAAAACAAGTAGAAACTCCTCAAGGCACCCAAGGCTATCCTAACACCTTAAGAGCTCTTGGAGTTTTCTCCCAAGCAATTGTAAAATTCCGAGGCGAAGACTACTTAAAAGATCTTTTAGATAAAATCGTCGAGCTAAGCGAAACTTATTTGTTTTCCCAAGAAGAGGTGGAAGAAGAAAGCTTCAAAGCCGTAATGCTTAAACAAAAGTCTTTGGCTTCCTTTTTACTATCATATGCTGATATTGCAAGATCACTTACTATAATCCCTGAGCATATCTTGATGCATTTTTCAAAGGTGACTTTAGAGATTTTTAAACGAAATATGACCTTGATAAAGAAATATAGGTTTTTGATGTATCAGTCTATAGCCCAGCTTTTTTCATCTTTATATCTGCAAGGAGGGCAATTTGGGCCATGAATAAAGATTTTTGTGACCAGAGCAATGAGTGAGCTTTTAACTATTCCTGAAGATATTGAGAATCCAGAAGAAAGAGTTAAGCTGGCTAGTCAGCTTTGGGCTGGAATTTTAAGCCAAGAATGCTTGACTGAAGTATTAATACAGCATATTGTTGATGAAGTTGGGCAATTTTTTTTAAATATTCTTCAAACATTGGATTTACAATACTCTATTAAAGGAAATTTAGCGGAAACTGAAATTGTGGCGAATAGTCCTGAGGAGCAGCAGTTTTTTTATCAGGCAAGTGACTTTGCCAAACATTTTTTTAAAGTCATGGCTCCAAGGTTGACGGGTTGGATTATGCCTTATGTGGATTTAGTTAATAAAAAATCATCTGAGCTTCCTTTGCTACCATCTTTATACAGCTTTTTAACGGTCATAATGACTGTTTGCAGTAAAACAGACTTTTTAGCTACCTTACCACATGAAAGAAAAATTATTTCAGAAACAATCAAAAGCTTAATCAAAAGAATGCAAGGCTTTCATGACGCTTTACTAGGCAGCTGCCTTGAAGTATGCTTAGCTTGCCCAGTAAGCTTAATTTACTCCCCTGAAGAAAATAATTTGCCTATATGGGTCCCCGTGATAGTAAAAGCTTTATCATTAGGCTTAGCCCATTTACCATTAGCGCACAGCACAATTTCTGCATTAAATGACTGAACTAAAAAAATTCCTATGAATGCTTTAGAACCATTTTTACCTGAAATTTTACCTTGCTTATCAAGCTACTTGACTGTTGATAAAATCAGTCAAGAAGTCCAAGGAGGGGACACAGAAGAAGCTTTGATACGAAAAAAAAGAAAAACTGTAGCTTTCAGAGTAGTAAAATTGCTGGGATCTTTAGGTGGGTTTTCTCATTACATTGTGCCCAAAAAAGTGGAAGATATTCATATAGCATGGGACGCAGAACCCAGGGTGAAATTTGCGATTCCTTTACACCAGATGAAGCTTGAGGTCTTTTTAGATCCGGCACTGCCTAGAATTTTGCATTTAGCAGAAAATGCAACAGACAGAAAAACAAGAGTCGCAGCTTGTGAGCTATTACATTCTATAATCATCTATATGCTTGGAAAAAACTCACAGATAGGAGCAAGATCTAAAGAATCTAACCCTTTTTCCAAAGTCTATGAAAAATTGTTTCCTGTTATATATAATCTTGCAACGGATGTAGAAGCTGTAAGTCGACAAGTTTTTGAGCCATTAAGCAGACAACTAGTCAGATGGTTTGCAAAATCCAGAGGATATGAACACCCTGAGACCATGGCCCTTCTTGATGCCTTAATGCAAGCTGTATCTAGCCCTAATAACGCAGCATTAAGAAATCTCGCAGGAAGCTGTATGGGAGAGTTCGCTAGCTCAGTCATTTCTCAGCCAGCATCCCCAGTTGCCTATTTTAAATCAATTTTAAGAAGAATAGAAACTTATTCAAACCATCCTGACTCCACCAAAAGGCTTGGCGCTGTTCTTTGTATTGGAAATATTCTTAGCCATATGGGGAATAATGATGATCTTGTTGATCGATTTTTATTGGAAATAGGTCATGTAGTCATGATAACTATGCGTCTTTCTCATTATGACAAAGAGTCACAAGAAATTATCAACTTATGTGAAGGAATTATTTATGAATTCCTCAATATCTGTGCAGCAAAAATCAATATTCTGCTTAAAACAAACCCAAAGAGAGCCCACTCTTTGGAAATTACCAGCTTTCTTAAATGGATTTGGGAACAATGTTTACGTCCTGAAAGAGCCTGCAGAGAAAATTCTAAAAAGATCTGGTGAAGACTAGCAGAAATCATAGGGATTGATAAAGTAGCATGAAGCAGACAGAATCAGTTGGATATAGGGAATCGTGACAATTTTGAAGAATATGAAGGGATTATTGACTGCATAACTTGGCTTTCCAAAGAAGGGTTAATAGAGCACAATCCAAGAGTTATAGAGCAAAGTCTTACTGATTTTGCATTAGGAGAATGTGCTGAAGAAAATATAGCGAAAAAGCTTTATTCGTTGAAGTCTACTATGGATTATTGCAAGTTTTATCCAAATGCAGGGATAAATTCAGAATTTTTAATAAAAATTATAGTTAGTCCTAACCAGCTTGGGATTTTTCCACAAGTTGAGACACCTGAAATAAGCAAATTATATGAAGGATTGAGAGAATCAGCTATGGAAATATTAAATATTAATGCAATAACAGCTCAACAAATAATAGAAATCTGGAACAATTTCAGCATTTATACTTCAGAAAGACTATTAAAAGTGTCTTTATATGGCTTTTCACGCATTATTGCACTCCTTGGAAATAGAGGCCAAGCTGTATATAAAGCAATCCAGCAAACAGTTTTCCCAGTCATGTTAGAATCGCTTTCTCAGGACACTCAATCTCAGCTGCGGAAAGGAAAAGCTTTATTTGACTTTTTCAAAGAAACCAAACTATCAGATGATGATTTCAGCATCCTTCTAACCACCCAAAAAGTGTTCCAAAACTGCAGTGAGCTTCTTCTTGACTATATTTCTTCTCACTGAATCCCTGCTTTGCGACTGACCTTTAAAAGTCTTTCAGTTCGGGCTGATTTATTATTTCCTATCCTCATCCCAATCCTCCAAAAAGGAGCTTCTGCTGTAAAAGATTCCAAAATTTTGCCTCTCAAAGACTTTATTAATGAATTTATAGAATGCGCTATGCCTCTAATGGGAATGATTTCTGTGATCCCAAGCATTGAGCACTGTCAAATCATTGTCAAAGTCTATTGCGTTTTTCTTGATTTTTGTAAACATTTGGGGATTTTCGGAGAAGGGATAGAAATTGTAAAAAAAGCACCCCAGTTTCTACAACATATACAAGTGATAATAAAGAATTTATTGAGTCCTGACAGAGTGGCGTCTATTAAAAGGGAAGCGATTAATTTGATTGCTATGATGTGGGATTATCGAATGGTGATTCCTAACTATTGAAATGAAATAAAGCCTCTGTTGATGGAGGTTCAATCACAGCACTTTTTGACTGGAACTCAAAATTTGCGCCCAGGAAAAGAAACTTATGAGTTTGAGTCCTTGATAAAAGGATTTTTCGAGTTGGTTAAGGCAACCCATCATATTGATGCAGTAACTTTAATATTTTCACTCATAAGAGAAGAAGAATCTGGGTACGAAGCTGAACTTACCCATGTTTTGAATACTTTTATTGATGATCAAATTACTAAAGAGCCTTTAGGGACTTTTCAAGACAGTTTTAGAGACTTTTTGACTCATTTTTTTAACCCAAGTATCGATAGAAATATCAAGCATAATTTAAGATGGGGATTGGCTAAAAGGATTCTTTTGCCTATGATGGATATATGTGATGAAGAAATGCTGGAAAATCTTGTAATTGCTCATGCACATCAGCTATTAGCAAAGTTGAATGAAAAACAAGGTGATGCCCATGATGGTTTGGATTACTTTTTCAAACTCATGGAAAAACGCTTTGCTTTGCTGTTTTTTGAAAAAACTTATGCAAGATTACCTTCACAGAGGCTAAAAGAGAACACTCATAAAATGCTTTTTGGAGCTGGGTCACAAGGAAACGAATTGACCAAGCAGCTGATTGCATTTTGTGGAAAATACCGAAAAGAAAAACCAGAGAGGTTTGAAATGTTAGGCAATTTTGATAATGGAAATCAAGCTTTAAGGGATTTCAGCTCAGCTTGCTATGCGTGCTTAATGACCACCATAAGAAAAACACAGAGCCAGGAAAAAATTTTCTTAAATTACATATTCAAAGACCAAGTTTGGAATGCAGTTATAGAGGAAAAGGAAAATTATGGATTTACACCACAAACAGATTTCAGGACGAAGATTCAAGATAAGCCGAAAAAAGAAGAAGAGAAAAAAGAAACCACGAGCATTGCAGCTGGTTATATTACTTCTTCATTGTTTTCTCAGTCTCAAGATATTAGCTACTTGAAGCCAGCAAAGAAAAAAATAATAGAAATTCCAGAAATAGAGCCTGATATTGATTTAGAACTGGATGAAATCAACTCAATGCCTATTATGAAACCAATTCTAGAAGTCATTGAAAAAATGGAGCAGCTCTTCAGCGAGACATGAGGAAACGATATGCCTCAATGAATGCAATGTCTCCATGGCGATCTCTGCAACCCTAATAACTCTTTATCAACCAAACTTTTTTTGATAAAAATAATCCTCAACAGACCCAAAACTTTTGAAAAATGGGGCGACCAATGGTTTGAACCTATCTGCAATACCATGACTCTTCCTAACAACGGCGGCACAGGTTTTCACTATTTCTTAAGAGATGTCGCTTGTCTTCTTCTATATGAATGGGAAAAACTAATCCCATTCGGCAAAGAAAGATCTGCCACAAGATTTGCAAATTATCTAATTCGTGTAGCTGCAGATACCAGCAAATCCGTTTTGGAGTCAAATTTAGACATCATTTATAACCTCATAAAAAAATGAAAAGGACAAGTCACTTTGGAGCACAAATATATTGATGGGATGATTAAAAAACAAATGAACAAAGACCCACAGCCTGATGAAGAAAAAAGAGTCATTGCTTGGAAAATGGCAGGGATTTTGATATATGGATATGCAGTAGGAGAAAGGGTTGGAGTTCTAGACGGGCTTGAAAACAAAGAATTCATGATTGTTGAAGGGTTAATTAAATGCTTGGAGTTTAATAGAAAACAAATTATACTGGCTGCATCTGAAGTAATTGGGAAAAAGCTTGCAAATGGAAATGCAGGGGAGCTTGAAAATGAACTTTTAGCTGTTTTAGCTAAAAAGGAAACTAAAGATATAGGGCTGATGGTTGCGATATTGGAAAAAGTTACTATAGCTTACCCACAAATTCTAAACCAAAAAACTCTTGCAAGAAAATTAAGCGAATTCTTCGGGACTTTATCAGGAAACTCCAGAGCCCAGCTGCTAAAGTGTGTCTTGAAATATGCTGAACATATAAAAACATCACCAGATTTTATGAATCTGCCAGATCTTGCTGAATATTTATACAGAGATCGCGCCAAAATTTCAAACGATAATGAAGACTCCCACAGACTTGCCCTGCTTCAGCTTTTGTCTTGTCTTATTGATCTTCATTTCAACTCAAGTGTAAAAAAAGCTGTGACTGGATTTATTCCCTTACTAAGTGCATATTCAGCATCACCTAATTTTGATATCCGCAAAGGCTTGTATACTCTAATGAGAAAAGCATATGATGAAGCTCCAAATCTAGAAGACGCAGGCAGAATTCGATTAAAAGCTAAAGAAATTTTGGTTCGAGCACTTGGTGAGCTTTCTCCAGAGCTTTCTGATTATATAGTAGAGTTTTGGAACCAACAAGAAAGGCTTGGTCTAGATTTATCAGTCAGAGTCACACAGTGCTTGTGGGATCTTTATAGCCCAAGCTATGAAGAATTATGGCTATTGGCATCTTCTCATTTAGCCCTTAAATTGAGTGAATTAAGCACAGATTATGATAAAATTTTATTTGATCAGCCACTGGCAAACATTGATTTTGAAGATGCTGATATCAGGTCTGAAAGCCAAGCTTCTTTCCCTATGACTCCTATTTTTTCTCCCAGTTATTTCCAATATGAAGAAGAAAGAAAATTTTCTCAAAAGTTGCATACACAGTCAAGTCAAAGCACAGACTTCGCAGTTCCAAGAGCTATTCCTAAAAGAATCAGACACTTTATAGATGGCTCACAGGCCAGTCAAGAAGAATTAAGAGTGTCTATAAGAAAAAAACAAATGGAAAGAATTGAACAGCGCAGTAAAGAACAAAGAGCAAGAATAGTAAATACTATGAGAAAATACAGAACAGGTGACTTTCCTGATATACAAATAACAGCCAAAGACTTAATTTTGCCATTGGTGACTTTATCGAGGCTTGATTCTGAAGTTGCAGGACATGTATGGACTGCTTTGTGTGCAGGACTTTGCAAAGAAGGGATCAGCAATGACTCAAAACATCGTATTGTAAGAGGACTTGGAAGAGTGTTAGAATCAAGCGAAAAATTTGAGCCATCAGTGATATCTTGTGTCCATAGGACGTTGCGAGATATAGTGTCAGTCAATGGAGAACTTGTGCAGGAATTGAATTCACAAAGCATTTCTAACAGTGGAATCAAAGGATTTTGTTATCAAAGTGCTATAATGCTGCTGCAAGAATGTATTTTGAGAAATGAGGAACCCGCTCAGCCTAAAAAAAGAAAAGTGATTCAGGCGATTAGTGGTACTGAAAAGCCAGAAATTTCGCAGCAGACCAGAAGACTATGAATTGCCCTTACAAAGGTGTATGAATCTATGGGAGATTTAGATGCTGTCAGAGGAATATGGCTACAAATAACACAGCAAGAAGGCTCTCAGCTCTCGGCGCTATTTAGAGATACATTAGGCTCGAAAATCAGAGGAGAAATAAATCCTGCAGCTCGAGATTTTGCTAATATTTTAGCTCAAGACGGAGGCCTTGATGCTGATTTGCTTGAAGAGGTAAAAAAAGAATACTTAGACTCATTAGCATTATTAGGAAAATGGGAAGAACTGAAAAACAACGTCCAAGCTGATGTATCAACATTGAAAATAAGATCTTTGTTAAGATTGGATGAATTCGGAGAACTCACTGATTTAATGAACAATGCCCCTCCAGCCTCTCTTTACAATGTCTATGCTTATGAAATGGCAGTCCTCAGTATTACCCAAGATGATGCTGACAGGACAAGATATTATCTTGACGAAGAGTTCTCTCGGTTTGTAGAAAGCTGGCAAGGCCTGAATGCACTTTCGAGCTCAGCTAAGCATAAATTGATACAAAAAGTGCAAAAAATCTATGAGTGCTTTGAGTTTATACAGATTTTTGGGGAGAAAAAAGAAGAAACAGCTGATGAGTATGTGGAAAGGATTCAGTCAACATTTATGGAGTGGAAAGAAAGGAAGCCATCAGTTTATTATGATGAATTAAATGTGTGGGATGATATTTTGTACTCAAGAGTACTGTTTTATGACAAGATTAAGACGAAACAACAAATAGAAAATCAGGAACTGAAAGAATTTAAATCTGTTCTCTATGCAGATACTGCTGAATGTCCTTTGAGACTTGGCTGGTTTGACATTGCTGAACGTTATCTCAGAGAAGGCATGAGAAAACGTGAAAACAAGAGAGTTACCGACCTTTCTTTATTCTCTCCTGTCCTCCGTCTCAAAGCCAAACAGCTTGAAAAATCCGCCTTTCTTATGGATGTTCCTGTCATCTCTGAAGAATTCAAAAAACTCATAAACACAGCCGATGCTCAACAAATCGATCAAGCTCAGCAAGCAGCCTTCGCTTTCCTTAAAGGGCAGCTTTATCGTATCCAAACTCGCATTCTTCTTGAAAAAGGCTCTCAAGATATCGCTGCAACCCTCCCAAATTCTGCAAAATCTGCTTATGATTTCTTGTCTCAATCACAAAATACAATAAAAAATAAAATGAAATTTGCCCAATTTTGTGACATGTTATTACGTGAATTTGAGCACGAAAATGATGAAAAAAGGAATATTTTGGGTGTTTGTTTTAATAGGATGGGGATACAGCCTGAAATGTTGGCAAGAAATATAGTGGTTGCAGTACTTGAAGCTATGGCATTAGGAAGTTCAAGAGCCCATGACTTGTTTCCAAGGCTTTTGGAATTGCTGAAGTATAGAAACTTGATGGAAGTTTTTAGTAATTTGTTGGCGCAAGTGCCTGCATGGATGCTGATTCGATGGATTTCACAGATTTTAGCAATTTTAGACAAGGAGGAATCAAGTGCACTGGCAGAAGCTGTACATAAATTGGTACAGCAGTATCCACAGACAGTTTTTTATCCATTTAAGTGCTTTACATCTTCTGACTGTTCAAGCCAGTTTGAGAAAAATAGAACAGTTAAGAAAAATGCGACATATTTGCTACTCGAAGCAGCATTTCAAAATTACAATCATTTAGAAGCATTTATAGCCGCCTTGGAATGTCTCTCTCATCCTGAACATCGCTACAAATACTTTTACGACAACATAAAAGAAGCCTTAGAAGAGCCTGAGCCCAATAGAGCCTACATTGAATATTTATCCAGCCAGATGTTTGAGTCCGTCTTTGACGAAGAGCATCCTTTGCTTGACCGATCCCTTGGTGCCTATAATCGTAAATTCGCCAATGACTGAAGAAATGTCTTCATCAAATACTTTGGAAAATCAGGCGTCAAAATCTCCCAAATGAATTTTGACCAATTTAACGTTGTAATTGGCGCTTCCCACAAGAAAATCCTAGAAACCCAAAGACAGCTTAGCCATGGCAACGAGAAACTCAATGCTTTTTCTGAATGATTAGCAGACTATGACATTACAGAACATAAAGGCCATCCTATTTATATCCCAGGCCAACACTCAGGCTTGCATGAGCCTTATAAAGGAGGCGAAGTTAGCATTGTTTCTTTTAATCAAAATTTGCTTATCTTAAACTCTCTTAGAAGACCTAAAAGGCTAGGAATGCATGGGTCAGATGAAAAAGAATATTTAGCTTTGGTAAAAGGGGGAGAAGATTTAAGACTTGATCAGAGGATTGAGCAGCTTTTTTCATTGATGAATCAAATATTTAAAAATGACCCAGATTGTGCAAGACTTGGAATTACTCTAAAAACGTTCAATGTGGTCCCTATGAATAAACGGCTAGGGATTGTTGAATGGGTGCCTAATACAGACCCTCTGAAAAAATGGATAAATAAAGAATTAGCCAGGCATTATCGAATCAATGATTTAGACTCGTCAGATGCTAATAAAAATAGGCTGTCTTGGATTAGCTCCTTATCGTCTAATATACAAGGCACTGGAATTGTGGATAAACACTTGATTTTGCTTGGGTCAAGCTCAGATGAAATCGTGAAAAACTTCAAAATTCAAGAAAGCTTAGTTCCTTGGGATTTAATTAGACAAGTTTTATTAGGCTTGAGCACGACCCCAGAAAGTTTCGTATATGTCAGAAAACAATTTATACATTCCTTAGCCGCAATTAGCATTTGTGGATATATTTTAGGAATTGGGGATAGACATTTAGAAAACTTTTTGCTTGATAGGTCTGATGGAGGGCTGTTGGCTATTGATTTTGGCATTGCGTTTGGAAACGGGGTGTCTTTAGGTATCCCTGAGCTCATACCTTTTAGGCTGACAAGACAGCTAATTGCGGTTCTTAGCCCTGAAGGCTTACAAGGAGAGCTTAGACATGCTATGATATATGTGCTTAAAAGCCTTAGAAAACACAAAAACTTGATATTGGACTGTTGTGAAGTGTTTATAAAGGAGCCACTTTTGGATTGGGTAAAAGCTGCAAAAA